>VXAZ01001368.1:1431870-1443729 GCA_013399875.1 Gymnorhina tibicen | reverse complement strand
CCCCCTGCCCTGCCTCCCTGTGTTGTCGGTGGGAAGGAGGGAGGGCCTGGGGGGGGAAGGTGTTTTATTAAGGGCTTATTTTACTTCTCATTACCCTCCTCTGATTCTGTTAGTAATAAATTTTACTTAGCAACTAAGGTTGAGCCTGTTTTGCCCTTGAAATATTTCTCCCGCTCTCCTTATCTCACCCATGAAGCCTCCGTTAACCCTTTCCTCTTTTCCCTCCTTTTGCCCAGCTGTGGCAGGCGAGGGTGAGTGAGTGACTCTTGTGAGTGCCTGCCGTTGGGCCAGTGTCAAACCATGACACACACCAACATTGGTTTGTCATGACTAAACAAGGGAGATGTGTTCATGGTCTCTGCTGTGTTAAGGAGACATGGAAGACTTCAATTTTATTTTTCATCATCAAAAGCAAAATTAAATCAAATGGACAAAAGCTTTTCAAGGTCTCTACTCCTCTCCAAATGTCTGTTAATAAAGACAAAGAATGAGAGTCATCCTTTGCAGTGCAGACAGGAAGTGCACATTCTCGCAAAACCCAGAAAAAAATTAAAGCATAAAAGACATTTGACTGGATGGTTGAAATGTTTGATAATGAGATAAGATGACTTTAACTTTCAAGTGATGGATTTAAGTTAGTGTAGGTCAACTATTCAGAAGCTAAGGCAAAATGAATCTTGATTTTTCTCTCTAATGGACAGCTATTCACATCTCACAGATAGGCTAACAAACAAATAAACATGCTTCCAAAATCTAACAATATTTAATATTTCTACTGAAAAATCAAAGCAAGGAGGGAAACAAGGCAAAATAACTGAGAACTCCACAGTCTGTAAATTAATACTGTGGGAATTAGCGTTTTAATGAAATGTTTGCTTGAATTTTAGGCAGGATACATAATTGCTTTTGAAAGTTATCTTGCTCTCCAAATGACCATACAGCAGTTATTTCTCAAACAAAAACCAGAGATTCAGGGCATCATATTTGTTTATAATACACTGAATAAACCAGGAAACATTTACCCCCTTGAACACAGCAGTATCTGGTGCAGAAGGGAAGAACTGCCACACTCAGCTTACCTTCAGTAACTGTCCATCATCTGTTCCCAAAAAGAGAACTATATGATTCAAAACAACTGTGCCATAAACAGCCACTAATCCAGAGTGAATTAAGGTAGGTAATTTCTTGATTGATTGTGGCTCCTGAAAATCAGATATAAGAAAAACGTATTAAAAATTCATTCACCTATACTCCGAAACTTTGAGAAAAAGAAGAATCCTTGGAAAGATTCTCAGAGAAACCAACTATAGACAATACTTTGAGTAATATTCCTATTCTGACACAGTTTCAGAGTAACACATTATTGGAAATTACACAAGAAACTAGTTTTTTATGTATGACAACTGGTCATATCTGTGACAAAGATTACAGCTGCTGCAGTTAAATCACTGACTTCAGTGGGATACAGACTTGGCCTGGCAGCAGTAAGTTACTTTGCAATAGAATTTCTCTTTTTTGGGACATAATATCCGGAGGTTATTCTGAATTTCCAGTTCTTCTCAATGAAGCCATGCTTTGCCATCACCTGAAGGCTACGGATACACTCAGCAACCTTTAAAGGCATGCAAATATTCTGGAGAAAGGAGACACTTCAAATAAAAAGTGTCTGTGTATATAAAAATGCAAATCTTCATCCTCCTTGACACTAGAGGAAGTAGAGACTTGTGTATTACATAAACATAAAAATGACATAAAGCAATATAAAGTTCATGTCATGGAGAACATAAATGTAGCTGTGTGAGCTTTAAAATCAGTGTATTACCCTGAATTCTCCACCCCACCTGGAGAAAATTAAGTGGCAAACACACGTAAACAGCTCATGAAAAAAACCATCATGCAGGAAATCCCTGTATCTTGTGGAATGAAAAACCAAACCAAGTAACCCTGACTGTAGATGGTCGAGGGCTGAAAGGAAATCTATATGTGTGAGAATAGGACCATTTGCCAGGGGAACACCCTAGAAGTCTGGGTGTCTCCTTAGTAAGCAGTAACTCAGTTTTGAAGTCCTCTAACTGCTCTAAGTCAACCTCTGCGGCAGACATTGCCAAAGGTGTGATCCCACCTGCTCTCTCTGGGTCCAACCCCAGCCAAGCTTTACCTCCCCTTCCCTGTATTAGTATAATGTTTTCCAGTGAGCTTAGTTAAGGCAATGATGTGCCTAGAAAATGCTCTGTAAATTTACCTACCCACCTACATCTTCATTTGAGTCATGCTCCCCATCACATGACCATGTGGCTGCCATGGTCACACACCAGTGCTGGCACAAAGGAGTGAGAGACATGGAGAGGTAGAGGACAAGAGCTCAGGTAAGGCCAGGTCCTTGGGAACAAGCCCCGTAGGTTAGCTTACAAAACCCAGAATTTCAGCCTCAAGGATGGATTCCTAAACCTATAGGAACCCTCTGAGTTTAAGAGCCTATTTCACTTTAATGCACAAAACAAAGTGTCAGATTGGACCATCAAAACTGATATTTAGAAGAAAGGTGAAGGCATTTCTTAAAGTTATGAAGTGAATCTGTAACACAGTAACAGCTGAATTCAACTCTCTTCCATGCTATGATGCTGGCTTAACCCCAGAAAAAATATTCCTAGCGGAAAGACTTTTTTCTGAACTGAAATCCTAAGTCAATTAAAATGACTCTTCAGTCATCTGAATTATTTTAATTAGCTTGAAAGAACAGCCACTTGGAGTAAAAGAAGACTTGATTAACTTTCATATTTAAAGTCACTATTTCTTTTTTCATGCAGCAGGAAGAAGACACAGGAACTGTCATGCACTGGCACAGAACTTCAGAAAAACTCACTTGGCCATGAGAATCCAGTACCCTGGAGGTCTGTGTTAGACAGGGGAGAGGGGAAGGGTGTGATTGCAAACATTTTAAGGTGGAAAAAGTTAACTCACTTTATTAATAGATCAGAAGGTAACAAAACTCCAGAACTAGTGCACTCAATGAGTCTTCACTCAGGTTAGGGAGTGAGGAAGTGGAGCTTCCATGCTTTCATTTCCACCGAAATTAGGAATAGTTTTTCTGCAGTGCACCATATAGTAGTGTAAGAGAGACAAACTACCCTAGGTTCCTTGCAGACTCTGTATAACAAGATCACAGAAAAGAGGAGTACTCACCCGGTTTCTGAAAAGCTTTGCTGCCAGATTTTATTTTGACCCACATACTAATAAAATAACCAGTGTCATATCAGTGCATCCTCCTCATCTGACTGAAGAACCAATACTGACAAGTGTGGAAGTCTCCTCCCCTCCCTCTGCTTGCTAGAGGGAGGGTCAACGCGACATTGAGCTAATACGGATCAGAAGACGGGGAATTCAGACGGTGGACAGTCACAACAAAAATTGCCTTCTCTCTTTGGCAACCTATTTCTCCAGTTTGCCCATTCCCTCCAGGGTGCAGCTGCTGCTTTCACCCTTCTGTCACCCCTTTTCCACATCCATTTATTTTTTCAACAAGCCCTTTTACCTCTTCCACTGTGACTAATGGGGTTACAGCACTGTAGGGCCTTCCCAAGCTGCTTCTTTCACAGCTAAATCCATTCTCAAAAATGCATTTACAGTCTAAACTTCCTTTATACTTGAAGAGTCATTCATCTCCATGGTCATCTGTTTGTCTATCCCATAACATTATCAGGTGCGTACAAACCCAAGAAAAGCAAAGGAAAACACAATACCACTCTATAAGACCTGTCTTTTTTTAATTCCTCAGTTACATCCTCTGTTCTATTCTGTAGTCCCTCTACAGTCTATAGTTGTTTGGTTATTGGCATGGAAGCTATTTATACTTGTTTTCTATTTGGCATTTCATTTTCAGATGTATCTCCATATGACTCCAGCTGCAGCAACCATATCCACACTTCTACTTTCTGTCCTGATTTCCTCCTGATTATTTTACATTGCGTGCCTCAAAGGAAAGGGCAGCATTTTTAGCTCACGCAGCACTCATCATATTGCAGCTGTCCAAAAAGTAAAAATAAAGGGTTTGAGCATCAGAGTGAAAGAACAGATGCAGCTATACAAAAGGATACAAGATTCATAAGTAGCATACAGCAACAGTCAACACTGAAACAATAGATGTTTTTCCTAGGGGGAAAAAACTTCTGGAACCTCATTCTTCTTTCTTGACTTCATCATCCTTTAACTACCTCCATCAGTTTTCACTATATCAGAGGGTAAAAAATATTGGGGCATGCAGCAAGCCTTTATTAGGGCTAAGGAATGGGGAGATGAACTGTTCCAAAATTTTATTTCCAGGAAACTTTTTAATTTGTGCATTGCCCAGCAGTGTTAGGTGGACAAGCCTGTCCAGGTGAGCAGACTGCAAAAAATCAAGGATGACCAGAAAATCAGAGGGTCTTCAGAGAGACCTTGCAGAGGTAAATCCTGAGGCTCGTGATGCAAGGCAGGAAGAACAGTCAGAGGCTATGCTTGAGCAAGATGCTGATGGAGACTCCTAAGATGGGGAAGCTAGAAACTTGTGACTTCTTAAAGCAGCAGAAACAGTCCTTATCTGCCCTCAGATCTAAGGTCACAGAAGTGGTAAAGTGTCCTAAAAACCAGTGAGGGAGAACAAGCTCCATTAAGGAAGGCTTTGAAACCAATTGAACTTGAACAGAGTGTTAGCAGAGAGCAAAAGGAAGTGGTGAGTGACCGTGAGAGATGAAGGCAGACACTTGCTTAACAGTCATGCTATTACAACAGGTTGGGGCTTTTTTTAGGGGACCCTACCCATTACACTGCAGAGAGACTGCCAGTAATTTTCCGTTCCTTGGACCACTACCCATTGTTGCACATCCACGTGGACACCAAAGATATGGCCTAGTGCAGATCAGGACTACAAAGCTCTGGGGGCAAAGTGAATAAGATGGGACACCACACTTTGTTAACCTGTGGAGTCAGTCAAGAGTGATGCTCTTCTGGATCTGCTACTCAAGAACAAGGAAGAACTGACTGGAGAGGTGATAATCAGAGTACAGAGCTGGAGACCAGGCTTCAGTGTGTTCAGGTATATGGTCAGTGGGATTCCCTGAGAGTCAGCTTTGAAGGGAAACAGAGCTCAAGTAAGCTAGCAGGTCTTTCAGGACAATCTTCTTCAAGCACAAAACTCAGGAAAACAAGCAGACCTATCACGAGATGGCCTCTAGCTAAACAGGGAAGTCATGACTGAACTACACTGCAGAACAACAGCATAAAGGAGGAGGAAGCAGGACTAAGGAGGAACTGCCTGGACACACAGGAATGGTGTTAGGAAAACCCAAGCTCACCTGGTTTTGAAACTGGCAAGGTACGTTATGGGCAACAAGGAGAGCTTCCACTACCACATAAGTAATAAAAGAATGAACACTGAAAATGCACACCAGTTGCTGAATAGCTCAAGAGATTAACTGACAGTGGATGCAGACATGGCTCTGGACTTTGCCAGCAACATCTTGTGGTCCTTTGTACACAGAGAGTTCAAGGAGGAGAGAAACTACCAGTATTGGAAGAGGATTAAGCCATAGATCTTTTAAGAAATCTCAGCTTTTAGAAGTTTTAGGGAAGACAGATGGGATCTGTAGGAAGATGTCTGATGAAGCTGAAAGGTTATTCTCTCATATATCAAAAGGTGTGGCAATCAGCTGAAGCCTCCAACTGAGTAAAGACAAATACTGCACTCATATTCAAAAAAACCAATAATTTTTCAGGGAACTACATACTGGTTGGTCTCACTTTTTTTCCTGGGAGAATCATGGAGAAAATCCTCTTTGAAACCATTTCTGGACACAAGAAGACAAACAAAGTGACTGGGAAAAGCCAGCATAAATTTACCAAGGATAAATCATGCCTAACCAATCTGAAGTATTTTTAAGACTTGTAGATGTGGTACTTAGGGACGTGGTTTTGTGGTGGACCTGGCAGTGCTGGGTTAACAGTTTGATTTGATGATCTTAAAGGTGTTTTCCAAAACTGGGCTGGTTCAGCCTACAGAAGAGGCAATTTCAGAGGGACCAAGAAACAAAACCAGGCTCTTGACCGAGGTGTATGCAAGGTCACAAGAGATAATGACACAAACTGAAACAGTGGAGTTCTAGTGAACAGGAGATGAAAAAGCATCACTATGAGGGCAATCAAGCAGAACAGGTTGTCCAGAGAGGTTGTGCAGTCCCCATCCCTGGAGTGGGAGAGTTGACAAGTCTTCCAGGGCTTACTTCCCACACTAAACAGGGATGAACTGAAAACTCATTGTACCAAGCAGAAATGCTCACTTCAAAAACATTAGCTCTAGAAACCCATCAAACATCAGATGCAACACTAGCAGTCTGCAATACACAGGAGATTGACTTTGCTACTAGAAAATTAATTACAGGATCAATTTTGATACCAAATTATATTTAGAAGTCTGTAATTCTTTTCTTAAATAAAAGACCATGAATCACTCTGGAATGCGTTACCACACAAATTCAAATGTTGTTCCTGCAAATTAAAGGCCGTAATTAAACTGATGTGACTCTGTTGACTTCAAAATCTCATTTCAGTAGAGCTTACACTGGCTAGGATTTGTCCTAGGATTCCAGACTATGTTTGATAAATTAAGGGACATATACCAACCTTTGTATGTATCAACCACTGAAAAATGAAAAAGTTAAAAAAAAAAGACTGTTACAAGTCTTTACTTGCATTAAATAATAGATGAAAATCCAACCAAGATAGCTTATCTCTTAGTAACTATCACAATTACTTAGCCTTTTCACATCATAAAATAAACACCTTAATATAAACTACAGCAATTCTCTCTCTTACAGGTACATGCCTAACAATTTCTTTTTTATTTTCTACCTGAAAAATTGTGAATCCTTGAATCTTCCTGAATCCTTTTCTTCTCATGCAACTTTTTAAATGGCAAAACCAATTTCCAGATTTGTCATTATCGTGGTTAGGTTAACACTCTACATCTCTCTCCTGTTGATGTTCTCCAATTTGAACACTTTTCCTACTCATCTACTTGGATGTGACTCACAACATCCTGGCTTCTCTGTGAGAGACCTGAGATCCTTGTAGGTCCTGTTCTGTCACAGAGCAACAGAAGAGAAGCCTTTCTTTCACTAGCTCCTGCAGCAAGTTTGTGACAAATTCCAGCATTCCTCCTGTGTTTGTAAGTACTCAGTCAGGTTTCTGAAAAGAAATTGAGAATGAGATTTGGCAAATTCACATTTATTAACTAAGGAAACTGTGAAGAAGATGCACTCATGTATATGTAGGCTAGAGAGTCCAGTAACACATATACCCTGGCAGTGCGTATAAGTAGATATATTCAAAACTAAGAGACATGTGGATCAAACAAAAAAAAGCTGAATATAAAACTGCAAAATGTTTTCAGAGTAGTTTCATCTAAAACACCACTTGCCTCTTGCTAGACAGGGATCCTGTTTCTTGGAATCCAGTAGTGCCTATGTCCTGAATAAACACATCCAAGTAGGACAAACTTCTTTGTGCGCACTACTGCACAAAATAAAAATGGACTTAGCTAGTTCTCATATGGACCAATTCCACAGAATTTGTAGCAGTCACATACTTTTTGATAAAGCTGCTAAGCAAGTATCTTAAAAATTACTAATTTTCAATGACAGATTCTACTCCAGCATTAAAACTTAATGCAAATGTGAACTTTGGTCTAAGAGGCAAAGCAAAACTAAAGAGATTACACACCTACAGTGAGTTCCTACAGGATGCAGAGCAATTTGGTTCCAATCCAGTGAGGTACTCAAGTACATGCTTTGCTTTAAATGCACGGGCATTTTAAGATGGATGGAAATACTTATATATGCCTAATGTTAAATATGTCATTAAGTGCTTTACTGGGTTAGGGCCAGAAAGCTCTGTACCTTACAGGAATGAATTCAGAGTACACCATGTAGAAATGGCATAACAGGGAATTCAGGGCCACAAATACCCAGGGCTAAGTCCCTCTTGCAGTGTCCTATTGAGAAAAGCAATGTGAGTGGAGAGGGGTAAGAGGATGTCCTGCCTAAAAGATATCAGAAATAATAACAGAATATGTAATCAGAATAATAACAGAAATATGAAGGATGAAAAGATCAGAAGGAAAACAAGCTGCCACTACTCCCTAACGTATATGCTTACTATAAGTCATATCCCTACAGTGAAAAAATCCCTGTATTTTCAATTCCTACATAAACTGACAGTCCATGTCTGGGATTCACGTACTTCATCACATTCACACCTGAGCTCCTGCATACACTCCAGTGTATCCAGCAGAGAAGACTAAGAGTGCAGCACCCTACAACACATGCAATGCAAAAGCCAGACTGACATTCAGCACAGTCCACTCACCACAAGCACCAGAGAGGTCTTGCACTTCAAGCGCTCGTAATGCTGCAACACATTCCTTTGCTCAAGACCAACACTGTCTTTAAAAGACTGGACTTTAAAGCACGTGTTAAGTACCGTTGTTTGCTGCCACTCCTACACATCGTAGTACAATGTACTCCTGACAGCTCCGTGCTATGAGGCACTCCTTTCTGGCCAGAGCCACTGCTAGGATTGCACACACTGCTGCAAGCTGCACACTGATGGACGTACCACACTCCATCTTCCTGTCAGCTCTGAAGCCCATGTGTTTCTGAGTCCAAGAACAGCATATTTCATGATTGCAGGGACTCCCATACTTTGGTGAGAGACGGTAGAAGGATCTGGTCTAAAACAACCCAGAAGCAGCAGCATATGGGCCTGTCATCTCCAAACGTACTCTGCAATAGCCTAGCCTAACCTTCTGTAGTATAAAAAATATTAAAGCTGAACTACATGCATTTATTTCTATGTTTATACACCATAAGCACGTATAATTAGCTTAAAAAGGAGAGCTAATTAGCCATGTAATGTTATAAGCCATATTACTTCACAGGACCCACACGTCCTGCTATCTCACAAAATATTAAAATACCACTTTTCTCACAGCGGTAAACTGCGTTTCTTGTGCCAAAATATCATGATCAATAATATCATCATAGTTTGGGACATAAGGTTAAGTAAGCAAACCTTATAAAGATTGTTACAGCTGAGATTCTTCAGCATTGTATCCAAATGCAATCTAAATTTCCAGGAGGGACGAGCCTTTTGGAACATGAAAGTAACTCTGGAGTCACAGGAGTCTGATCTGAGTAAGACCAACCCTGAAACAAGTGGATCATTGATTTTTCATATTCAGGCCCTGAGAGGCAAAGGGGACAGGGAATTGCCCTGTTCACAGAAATATGTGCCTCACCTGACCTGCATTACATTACTCTACAACATCCAAGAGGCTCTTCTGAAATTTCTTGCATGAGGTCTTGTAAAGTGTTTAGACAGGATCTACTGCCCAGGGAGCTTTCTTTTTCTGTTTTGTTTAGCAGGCTCAGAAAGCACTTCGCTAAGAAACTTCATGAGTAATTAGGAATAAACAATACAAACTAAAATTCCAACAAGCAAATAGGTATTTTGGGATCAGAATGAGACTTCAGATTCATTCAGGAAGTTTGCCTTGTGGGAGCACAGAAATCACGCAGTAAGCAAGCACTGGAAATCAAAGGATTGGCTCTGGCTCCGTAGTGAGTTTCACTATTTACTTCAGCACAGTTGTCTCACCCACATATGGGGTTCTCATTCACAACCACGTCCTCTAACACTGGCAATAGTCTCACAGCTCAGTAGGGAGATGAGCAGGCTGAATCACACGTGCCCTCTGGTAGTCTGTGTTTGGAAAAATCTCAGCACTGCGCTCCGCTATGAGTTAGATTTGGAAAGCCAAGGAGTGACAGTAAATCTAATGCACTTCTTTCAAGGAATTTCCAAGAAACTCCTATCATAACACATAAAGGATTCAGAAGTTCAGCTGCAAAGTCCCTGGATGGTGAGGGAACTGCAAAATGCTTAGGACTCGCTTAATGATGCCTTGCTTGATCCCCTATGATCCTTTGATCCTCCTTGATACTTTTCAGTGGTCCTTTTGCCACAGCTTTGGAAAGTCTTCTGAGTGTAACTTAACAGCATGGACAGGCCTTGCAAAAGCACCTTCTTCATCTGAATGACATTTTTACCTTCCTGAATATAATTTTTAGGTAATGTCTTTCCTCTGAGGCCACAGCAAAGCCAGTAGCCTTGCCTATCCCACCCTCCAGGGGCCCAGCTCATCCTGAAAAGGAGGAAGGAGCTGAAGAGAGAGTGTTACTGAAGTAGGCGACCAGGGGAACTCCATGGGATACCACCGTCTGTGAAAATGTAACCACTGCAACAACAAAGAGAGATCACCTCTTGTTGTCTGCTGCACACGAGGGTTTGGGGAGGTGACTGTGAGAGCCCTCCCAAGCAAGGCCAATCCTGAGAGGCTTGGGAAATACCCACCGCTGAACAAGCAACCACAGATAACTAGTGAGTGATAGAGATAACAGTGCACACAGCCCAGTGCACAGAGTCAATCTAACGGGCCTTTTTTCATTTCTGATGAAGCTGCAATGATGTGAGATGTGAATGCACAGAATAAGGTAGGAGATGCTTTATCTAGGCTGTACGGAAAATAAAATTAAATACGACTAATCCTAGGCAGAAAAGGACACATCGAGGGAGAAGCCTAAGACTCAGGCCTGACCCAGGATGCCCTCAGGTGTTCCCTCAGATGTGTCTTTCCAGCAGGTAGGTGAGAAGTATACCAGCATTTGGTACAGCATCAGCTTTTTAGAAACAGAAAGAGCTGGAGAAATCACTAGGGCTGACAGAGCCAGGGCTGATGTGCAAAGCCTGGTGTGGCTCTGAAGTTTCCCGCAAACTTCAGGTGCCTCCAGGTCAGGGACACCCTATGAGTCATGCACAGAGACACCAGCCACAACAATAACAGTGTCAACAACGGCGTGCAGGATGAAAGCTTAGCAAAACGATGTCCAGACTTACACAGTTCTCCCCGTTCATATTGAAGTGCGTGGATGCACAGGCATGTTTCTTCATCTCCTCCATCCCAAAGATGCAGACGGCGGTGGTGTTCCAGGCCTTGGCGTCGTGGCTGTGGCGGAAGACACCCACCCACCAGCCCCGCTCACCCTGGCGGACAAGGCTGGAGGAAATAATGAGGCTCCTGCACCCGCAGTCCAAATAGACGTGCCCTTTCAAAGTAAGGCCACGTTCTGAAGGGCGCGGCTGGTGCAGGACAGCCATGCTGGGTGGCTCCGTGTTATTGCCCAACCTGGCCTTCAACGTGTAGTAGGGAAAGAAAAGGTCATCTCCCCACTGGAGCGCATCAACAAAGTGCAAAGGCTCCTCCCTGCGCTTGATGATGCCCAGCTCCTCCTCGGACTTCAGGTTGACCATGCTGCGCACCGTGATGACGGTCTCCTTGTCCGACTTCGAAGGCTCGCAGTGCAGGTGGTTCGTATCAGCGCTGGTTGAGTAGGTGGCCGCCACGGCCAGGTACCAGGCGCCGGCCTGCTGGAAGACGACGCCGGCGGTAGAGCCGTCGGGCAGGCAACTGACCACCTCGCTTTGGTTCAAGCGCTGCCGGTAGGACGGCTGCTCCCACACCTGGCAGGCGCCGCCATCCTGGGTCCAGCCGGTCAGCAGGACGCCCACCCCGCCGGCCTCCTCGTAGTACAGCAGCAGGTTGCTGCGCGTGCCGGGGGGCTCCCCGCAGCCCTGCCCCGCCGCCGGCACCACGCGGCGGCCGGGCCGCAGCTCGGGCTGCAGCTCGTAGAGGCAGCTGCCGCCCGCCACCAGCACGGCGTCGCCGCTCACCTCGATGTTGTCGATGGGGGCCCCCGGCAGCTCGAAGCT
>VXAZ01001368.1:1270704-1431438 GCA_013399875.1 Gymnorhina tibicen | reverse complement strand
GGGCAGGGCGGTCCCCGTGCACCCGCTTTGCCTCGCTCCCGGCCCGGCTGAAGCCGCCCCGCGGGCCGTGGGCGAACAGGGGCGAAGGTGCTAAGCGGGGGCAGCCGGTGGCGCGGTCCGCTTGCGGGTGCCGGGTGTGGGCGTGGGATCAGACTCTGCTGGGCACCGGCAGCGCCCGCTGCGAGCCTGGAAACCCATTTTGTCCCCGTTCAAATGCATCGCGGAACCGCCCTGCTAAACAGCACCCCCGTCAACCAGTCGGCCACCTTGAGCGGGAAGGTTGAGGGGTCAGAGATCCCTGGTTAGATCTTGGTCTTGCCTGAGGTAGAACAAAGGCTCTCGGCATTCTCCCGAGTCCTGCAGGGCACACAAAAAAACGTGTCCCTTTCCAGCTGTGCTGCTGAGAGATGCACGCCCATCCAATGCGCACTGGGGACAGGATGGGCCGCGCTGAATGGCGCGCAACTGATTTACTTCATTTTCCCCTCTGTCACTGCTGGCTGAGGTTCAACACAACGTGAAGTACAGGTCGCATGCTGAGCTTATAGTAAATTATCGTTTTGCTGAATTTTAAATGATAAATGAAAAGCAGCAAAGATACCTTTCAGCGTTCTCTCTTGGGTGCCTCTGGAAACTCTGGGTGAGGATGGGCATAGGGCCCATTGCCTTACCGAGAAGAGGATGTAATGTTCAAAACTGAGAAGTTGTCTGACTCTCCATTTATACTGCTTTGGTCTTGAAGTAGCTTGATAGCAGGAATAAGTGGAACTGTAAAAATTAGAACAAAAGTAACCTCTGTATGAACCAGTGAAGTGCAACATTTTCAAGCAGGAAGTGCAACAAAGTTAACAAATTTTTATTATCTTTCTCCATTACTGTAACAGCAGCAGTTATTGTGCAAGAATTGATGTTGCTCTGGTCAGCAAAAATATTCAGTAATTTTGCAGTAAAAACTGTCTAGGACAAATATTACCATGAAATTCAGAGCTCTCCACAACCCGTCTCCTTAGCTCTTGTATGGTGACTCCAAAACACATCCAAAATCTGCAAAATGTAGCAGAGGATGTGGAACAGAATCATTGCACAATTTTTCTTCCTGCCAGATGCAAAAAGATGCTCTGTGTGCTAACGCTGCCTGCAGCTACCCATGGAGGACTGAACTTCTAGTCAACATGTAGGCAAAGTAAATCCTCATGCCCATATCACCAATATCGGTTTTCTATAGAAATGTCATTTATACATCTTTGCAAAGGAGGCTGAACGTGTCATACTGGAGTGTGTTACACACTACCTTGCCTTCTAGTTTATTTTCAGTTCAAATATAAAACTGTCAGTGATCTTCATGTTGCACACAACTGATGAGGCTAAGCAAAGCATATCGGCATCCTAACTGCAAGACATCTCTGATTCTGACCACAGAGCATGTCCAGCAACAGATTATCTTCTGCAAACATCTCTCCTTTTGCAAAATCACTGAGGTCTGCGTGTATTGCAGAGACCTGTTTCTCAGGCTTTATGTTTAGAATAAGACATGTGTACTTCACTGAATGGCTGGTTTGTTTAAAAGTGTGAGGCCAGGCTTGTTTTAGTCTTAGAGAACAGCAACCACTCCTAGGGCTGCAGACTCCTCTGACTGCCAAAACTGCCCAAAAGCAGTGTTCTGCTTCAATTTTTGTGCCTTCTAGGACCTGGGAGGAACTGCATATGGTGGCTGTCACATAAAAACAGCCCAGCTGTGTGGGCTAGCAGGTTCTACCACAATGCGATGGGACTGGACAGGACAGGATAGGAGATCACATTCCTCCTGTCCCAGGAACAGCCATCTGCAGAGCACAGTTCTGCAGACTCTTCCCTGCCTATCACTTTTCTATTTCTGTTTTTTCCTCTCTCTTTCCAGTGAAGCAGTAGCTTGGACCAGAGCCTCATCTTGCAACATTTAAGTCTGCATACGCTTCTGAGAGCCAGCTTTGCACTGAGAGTTAGTGCATTTGTTTTGCTCATGAGTGACCCAATTCTTGAAGTGGCAAAGTAGTCCCAATTCCTTTCAAAGCCCCTGAAGTAAATAGGAGTTTCTATCTTCAACACACTCTTCTACAGATACCTATCTGGATACTGGAAAATTTGAGCTTCTACTGATGTCATGGAAAGGGAGGCTATGGGTTTATTTTGTACTGCTTCAGAGTGTAATATTTGTAATTAACACAGCAGACCAGAAAACAGCATAATCAGTTTGTGACTGAACTGATTCCAGCATGAACTGATGCTCATGTTGGAACTAGATGATCTTCCAAGATACCTTTTGACCCAAACTATTCTGTGATACTTCTATAAAATCTCAGCAGACAATGGCAAATCATTTTACCGTAGTCCCTTGGCTGTCAGTTCCATAATGGGTGTTTTTATCCTGTTGTTGCACTGTGTTTTATTTTTCAGGCACTGAAGGGAGGGCAAACAAGGTACTCTGCCTGTTAATGTTAGACTTTACAAAGCATTGCTGTCTAACTCTGGCACCCCAACCAAAATTTATAAAAAAAGCCAAGGAAGCAAATTGAGCTTCCTTTGCTATCCTAAGCAACATTTATGTATTTCAGCATGTCATGCTAGATCTGAAGTTGGAATGTGAATCACACCAGGACTTGTTTCTGCATCTACAGTTTAAAGAGCTCTCATTTAGGTCTTCAACAGTGTTAGGCAGAACACACCCTAAATTAACTTAAGATTGCTTTCCCACTACAGTTCATCTACCTGCTTCCCTCCTCCTTATTTCTCATCTGCATGCTAAATTTCTCTGAATTTATGACTCCACAGACAATCTTACAGAATATTACTAGTAAATGAGATTTATTTTTTATGCTTAATTTATGTAGCTTTACTCTGAAGCTACCATTTTGAAGTTCCAAGACCAATTAAGATTTTATTTGTTTTGTTTGTTAAATCCATGTAGTTACCTTAGCTTAGTTCTGAAATGTTTTTTTCACAAAGGATAAATAACCTTTCATTTACAAAGTAATAATAGGTAGCATTAATGTTAACAGGCATTTTATCTTTAGTGTAATACTTGAAATAACGTTTTTTCTCATTATGTAGTTAAGACAATTTTCTACTGTAACTGAACATTGATAAAATAGAAAGGAAATACTGGGCAGTTTTTCAAAAAGCTTTTCTGAGAAGGATTCCTTTCCTGACAGAGGCATTTGAATACTGAAACTGAGTTTGCAGATTTGGATTTTAATTCTGTTTTTCAGTCTTGTTTCTTTTTGTTTAGATTTTTTTTAGTTTAGATTTTTTTGTTTAATCTAAAAGCTACTGACCATTTTACATTTTTTGTTGGTCTTCACAAAGAGGAAATGGCAGATTCAAGAACAGGACTATGCTGTTATAAGTCTTTGGGGATCTGTATGGGGTGCTATCAGCCGAAGTCAGCAGTGATATGTCTGTGGGCTCCAGGGAAAATGTTGCTTTGCTGAAGTCCCACTAATGCATCTGATCCACTTGCCCAGGGAGATGCTCCTTTCTGATGAAATGCTGGAGCTATATGCAACTCCTGGGCATCTGTGACATAGCAAAATGCTCTGGACACTGGTTACTGCTTCCCTTCATGGGACCGGCATGTTATAACTGTATTGAGTTTGTGTGGCCAGGTTTTGGTAGCGGGGGGGCTACAGGGGTGGCTTCGGTGAGAAGCTGCCGGAAGCTTCCTCCATGTCCAGCAGAGCCAATGCCAGCTGGCTCCAGGATGGACCTGCCACTGGCCAAGCCTGAACCCATCAGGAATGATACTAACACCTCTGTGATAACATATTTAAGAAGAAGGAAAAAACCTTATTGCACAGATGTAATTGTGCTCAGCAAAGAGCAGAGTGAGAACATGGGAGAGGAACAACCCTGCAGACACCAAGATCTGCAAAAGGAGGGGCAGGAGGTGCTCAAGGCACCAGAGCTGAGGCTCCCCTTCAGCTCGTGATGCAGATCATGGTGAAACAGCTGTGCCCCTGCAGCCCATGGAGGGCCGCTGGTATGCAGACATTCACCTGCAGCCTTGGAGGAGACCCATGCTGGAGGAGGTGGATGCCTGAGAGGAGGCTGTGAACCCATGGGAAACCCATACTAGAGCAGGATCCTGGCAGTGACTTGTGGACCTGTGGAGAAAGGAGCCCACGCTGGATCAGGTTTACTAGTAGGACTTGGGACCTGGTGGGGAATCCATGCTGGAACAGGCTTTGCCTGAAAGACTCCCACTCCGTGGAAGAGTAGAGCAGCTTGTGTAGAACCGTTGCCCATGGGATGGACTCACGTTGGAGAAGTTCATGGAGAACAGTTTCCCATGGAAGGGACCACATGCTGGAGCAGGAGAAAGACTATTTTCCCTGAGCAGTGACAGGAGCAATGTGTGATGAACTGATCATAACTCCCATTCCCCATCTCCCTTTGCCACTGGCGGGGAGGAGGTAGAGCTTGGGAAGGAGGGAGGGGTAGGGGGATAGGTGTTTCTAAGATTTGCTTTACTTTTCATTGTCTTGCTCTGATTTTGTTAGTAATAAATTCAATTAATATCCTCAAGATAAGTCTGTTTTGCCCATGACGGTATTTGGTGAGTGATCTCTCCTGGGCCTTATCTCAACCCATGAACCCTTCTTTATATTTTCTCTCCCCTGTCCATCTGTGGAGGTGAGTGATAGAGCAGCTTTGGTGGGTGCCTGGTGTCCAGCCACGATCAGCCCACCACAACAATCAAAAGACAGCCTACAACTAACTGAAACTGAAAATTTAGAGATGGTTTCTGAATATCAGAATGGGGTCCTTGAAATTTTTTACCAGGAGAAGTGACTGTGGAGCACAGCAATGATTTTAGAGTGGAACTTCATGAATTTGTGGTGGGGGTATATGACATGGAAACCTGCAGAAATTTTTGACCCAGAAGGCTCCTTCCTGTGCTTGATTGCCATGTCAAACTGTTTTGGAAGGGTGATGTCTGGTATTACTCAAATGCTTTTAAGCATTGACTCTTGACCTGGCTATGTCTTCAGTCAGAGATAATAATCATGCAGTGGAGGAGCCTAAGACCTAGAGCAAGGTGGGAAGCAAGAGCAGTTGATGTGGCGCTTCCTGTATGAGCCAAAACACAAACCAGAAACTTCTGCATCAAGTCAGTTCCTCAGCCTCAGACAAACACACCATTTGTCAAGGAGAAATTTCATCTGCAGCATCTAACTGTGCCAGTAGATAAGGAAAATTATCAAGAACCTGTTCTAAACTCCTCTTTGTTTTTCCCCTTTGCACATTTACACTTGCAGAGGAGATACTCATCTGAAGGCTTACTAAACCATTAGTTGGTCAACATGTTTTCTATTTAAGCTGTCTAAACCAGCCCATCCAATTTGAATGAGTCAGCTGTAGGAGAGCTTGTGTAGGTTTCCCTGCTGGCAGATATGAAGGGATGCTAAATTAAGCAGACGGTTGTGGTATTAAGCTGGATATGTGCCAAGCACTGGCAAAGGAAATGGTGGATGAACCAAGAGTCTCAGTATATCTCTAGATATGAACTGAGGCTGTGAGATGCATATATCCTTTTCACAGATTCCTTGAGTGTTTCTTAGTTGACCTTTTTATTAAAAACTCATCATCTTTCATTGCACAAAAACACCATAGTACTGCTTTGCATCAGCTTAGCCACTTGGAGAGTCACCATCTGCCTAAGTCCTTAATGTTTTCCTATCTCTGACACCTTTCTCTTACTCAGTTTTGTCCTCATCCTATACATTCATGTTCTGATTCTGACCAAGACAGGGTTAATTTTTTGCAGTAGCCAGGAGGGGGCATGGCCAGGACCCCAACGTTATTCTGCACAACCTCATGTCATTGCTGGGGACGGGGGAAGGGAGTCTCTTCTAGGGAGAAGGGATTCCTTCTGGCTGAGTAAATGTGGTGGAAGGCCCATCCGGTATTGTTGGGGTGGTTTTCCACGTGAATCGTTTCTTTTTTTGTACCCTCTGTCATCAGTATTGTTGCAGTTACTGTTCCTTTTCTTATCTCATTGCTGTTTCCAGTAACTCGTTCTTATCTCAATCCATGATGTTTGCCTTTTGCGCCTCCAATTCTCCCGTCCAGCCTACTGCAAGGGGGAGAGGGAGGGGCAAAGCAGGGGAGCAAGAAAACAACATGTGGTTTAGAGGGTCTCAGTGGGGGTACTGAATTGGGGAGTACGATTCCTAAACCACAATAGTTTCTAACAAACATAACATGTAGTGACTATAGAAAGAATTTTTAATGCAGAAGTGTAGCAAGAACTTTTTAAAAATTTTGCATGTGAATTCAATAAACTTTCACCTAGTACAATTTGAAAAGTCTATGTCATTCCACTAATAAGAACCTTCATGTCATAGAAAAGTCAGAACGCATGCTAAAATATGTTAATGAAATTTATATCAAATTAAACTTGGAATACTCACTGAAAATTGAAAAAAGCCAAGTGCTCAGACTTGGGGAAGATGCTGTAATCTCCCTCAAGGATAAACAAAATGACTGACTGCTTTAAAGAATTATCATCTCAACTTTAATTACAGAACTGGTGCAAAAGCCACCCACTGTAGCATTATCACATACTGGTATGCTCCAGGATTAGAATAGGTTCTGAATGGATCAATTACTATTTATTTCCACCATTATTTTCTCTAATTTCCCCAAATGGTACCAATTTCATGCAAGTCCACTGCAGATTTGAGTAAACACACTTACTGTTGTTTATAACTCTGCTTTTTGGCTGTGGTCCTTAGTCTGGTCACAGCCGGAATTCTATAACCTGAAACAAAATTATTACCTGGGAATTGAATCAGATTACAGATATATGCCACTGCAGCAGATGGATGGGGGTATTTGTTAGCTTTAAGAGAAGGGCACTAAAGGTTATTAAGAACAAAGGAACAAGCCATAATTATATTTATGTTCCAAAGTATTAAAATACCCTTCCACTAATCCTGACAGTCACTTACAGTATGAAGTCTTAATTTTGCTTGCTGTTGGACCCACTAGCATCAGCTGGATCTAAACTCAGCTAGTATTCTTCGTCCACCCTTCAGTACTGTAACACTGATGTTGCATCCTTCACTTTCCAGTATGGGTGGACTACAAGATGACAACTTACCAAACTTGCTGTGCCAGGGCAGTTTGAAAGAAGGATCTTTCACAGTCTCTCGTGTGCCAGAAATTCAAGTTCGCTCCATGTGCCTTTTCTCCTAGAGCCCAGAAGCTAACTGTGGGAGAGATCCTGCCTGAAGCACAGACTGTGACATTCCGCATATCTAGATCAACAAATTAAAACACTTGCCTATATTAGAGAAAGGTCAAATGTGCCTGCAGAAAACCATCTTGTTTTTTTCTTTTGTAAGCAAAGATGTAAACAAAAGCTTGGTGCTACATAGGTTAACACAGAGAGATTAATGGAATTAAAATTGATTTTGAAACAGAAAACAAAATGTTTTTCCAAATGTGTATTCGTTTAAGGAACTCTGTAACTACGCACCTATTTACATATGCATCTACTTCTGCTTGCCTTGACCACTATATTTTGAAATCCAGTTGGTGAGAGAAAGAAAAGTAACTGTATTGTTTCCCAAAGTTAGAAGATCCATGCAATTATGCTGTGAAATGAATGGCTTGTCAGAGAAAAACAATTTTGCAATTAGCTGTGTTTAGGAAGGCAATTAAAGAGGTTAGTTCCACTCAGGGGGTAACCTGAAACCTATTCTGGTGCTCAGACCAGTTTTGGTCTCTCACTGCTGGTGTTGACCTTCCCTCTCTGACTCCATGGCTGGTTTCCACGAGCAAGTCTTCAAGGAAACGTAAAAGCTGACCCAAGTTTAACTCCTTATTTGTTATTCTGGCAATTGTTTTTTGTGTATCTCAGTCTCGCTTCCCCCTTTTTGTTTGTCCTGAGGAGACGTTTACATGGAAACAGGATGTTAGCGGCAGAGAAATTAGCCCAAGCTGCAGGATATTCAGTGCCTGCAGGCTGTGATCTGCCAGCTGATAAGGTTTTTCTTCTAAAGTCATCTAAGAAGAATCAGAAAGGCAACAGACTGAAAGACAAACTTGGTAATATAAAACACCTCCGTTTCTGTAAACACTTTTCAAAGTTGTCTGGGTAGGAACAATCTTTTAATGAGCACTTTTTTAAAAAAAAACCATTATCAACACATGAGCTGTACTTAGTTTCTTTTTTGTCAGTTTTAATGAAAATCTAATTAATTAAGTTGGCCAAATTAATTAAGCTAATGAAATTAACCAAGAGAACTTTCAGCTTTGTGTCCAGAGGCTACAAAGACATTTTTTGTCAAATAATCTCCTTAGTGTTCCCACTCTGAGTTAATAGAAAGACCCAAGATATAAACTACCTTTGCCACCAGAGAGCAGTGGAATTAAGTATTTTAATTACAACTAGAATTGTTTTTAATTAGTAACATGTACTATAATGCAAGAGCTTGCCTTCCTTTGAATGCTGTTGAATAATGGTGTCTCTGACAGAAACAGTGACAAACCTCTCAGTATGATACGAATTTGCTTGATGTTGTTTCTTTTTTTCCTAACATTTCCCTCCAGTGTGTTCACTCTGAGAAGGACCTAATTGAATTGTCATTGTCTCTGATGATTTGCCAACAAATTTGTTCAGAAGAGCCTGTTAGTGGACGGTTGTACCCCCAACCATCATTGTACATTATTGTACGTCCAACCATTGTTGTATATCAATCTGGAATACCATTTGGAAAGCCTGTCTTCAGTCTTTCCACTACTGCCACTCTTGTGATGAAAAGTCTAACAGACGGGTTGCTCTTTCTTTCTTTCTTCCTTTCTTTCTCTCTCTCTCTCTCTTTCGCACTCTCGTGCTCTTCCTTTCTTCTTTCTTTTCCTTTTCTTTTTCTTTTTCTTTCTTTCTTTCTTTCTTTCTTTCTTTCTTTCTTTCTTTCTTTCTTTCTTTCTTTCTTTCTTTCTTTCTTTCTTTCTCTCCTGCTTGCTCTATTTCTATTTCTCCTGTTATTTTTCCCTTCTTAACCACCCCATATTTCAGGCATGTTTATCTTCATGTTTATAAAAATGCTGCATGCTCCCTGCATATCTCCTCTCTCATGGGAGTTGTTTACAGCCCATTATATGACCATGATCTCACAGATTCCCCCCGTTCCTCTCCTTTCAGTTTAGCGCATTGTTCAGTGCCAGATGTGGGCAAATAAACCTGTGCTGCATGCCCTATTTGTTCTCTTTTTCAAATGAAATCGACATTGTGAATGTGAAGCCAGAGGATTCCGGATTGTCAGAGGAAAACAGGGATGGTGGATTCTATACCTGAATGAAGGTCAGTGGAAGCAAGAAACCTCGATGTGAGATCAGTCAGCTTTCCCATTCCAAATGTCACTGAGCTTATTTATTATCTGCAAAAAGGTCTCGCATCTCTTCTCTCTTGTTACAAATAACTGTGGCTTTTCTCATAATCTACAAATGCATCCAGGATCCCTTATGTTCCCCATATCCTCTAACTTCAGTAATTCACCAAATAATCTGCCAGAAGATGTCCTATCCAAATAGCCCTCTAGGTATTCTAATGACACCACTTATATGAAATGAAATGTTTGCTGTACAGTCTGAAACTGAAATAGAGCTTAAATTACTGAAGCACCCCATGCTTCGAAACCTTTCATTATGTCATCTACATGAAAGGACACCAGCCGTTGTTATTTTTTTTTTTTTTTTGTCAACAGTGTATTGCTTTTAATATTCCACCTGAAGTATACCAGAGGTAAGTCTTCAGCTGGTATAAAATGTCACAAGTCTGCTGTGGTCAATAAAGCAATAGCAGTTCATCCCAAAGGAGGATCTGAAACAAAAGAGGACATTTAGTCTGACTTGAAGGAAAAATAAAGTCATTATTTGTTTGTATGCAAAATCAATGTCTGAAAGGTGATGGTGTTCTGTTCTCTGTATCTCCTTGTGTCCATAATCTCTATATACTTTTAATTTTATCTCATAATCTCTGTATTCTTTAATTTACCAAATAATCTATTGTGAGTGTTCCCATCCAAACAATCCTCCAGATAACAAGTCACTAAAACAAATGTATACATTTAATAAAATGCCACTCTGTGAAAGTATAGATTATGTGATAAGGACCCAGAATCTAAGAGCTCTTCCTGATCCAAAATGTGTATTAGTGAGAACTTATTTTCTGCATAAGCATTTCTGTTAAGTATTTCTGTGACCGTTCAATATGTACAAAAATCCTTTGAATCATTGTCTTAGAAAAATGAATAGATAAAATGTAGTTAGGCCAGGATTCAAAAAGACAGTTCAAGAAACAGATCTGTTACAGAAGAATGTGGAAGTCAAACAGTGGCTCAAAAAGCAAAACAAGGAGCTTGCTTTCTACGCAGAGAAGAGCTGCAAAAAAATACAATCTTTGCAGGACTGCTCTATATTAACATTGCTTGCCAGCCCATATGTCATTTCCTTTAGAAGAGTTGCAGTAATGAAGTAATGAAGTTTTTCTCTATTCAAGGTACTTAGAGTCTCTTAATCCAGGCTAAGGAAAATACTTTTCAACATGGACTCAGGTGAAAGCAAAAAGTCAGCTTTTAACAGCCATGTACAAAAGTCTCCTGGGGTCATTGTTTGCAATTTTCAAGCATGGGATTATAATTCCAAATGATCTTTAAAAATTGGGGAAGTAGCTTGGGGGGAAAACAGAACAAAATTTAATACAGGAAAAGAAAAACCCACGTAATTTCTTTGGCTGTAAAATCCATGGCTAGAACAATGATGCAAATTCCTTGAAAGTAGGATTTCACATGTCACTGAAACAACTAGTGTTGCAGGCAAAAGCTAGGGAGAAACATGGTAACCCACAGTTCTATAGCAAAAGATCCATAGGGTAGCATATCACAAGCTGAAATAAGAGTCAACAGCATCAGACTTGTGCAATATCACTCAGAGATAAAAATTCTGTGTAAGCAGGAGTATTGCCTACAAGAGCACTCAGCAGTGGCAAGGCTATAGTTGATGGGTTGCCTCAGTTTTTGGGCTTCTCCTCTTTGAAGGAGGAGAAGAACCAGTCAAAAGCAACAAAAACCAGAATAGGTCTTTGAAGACAACACTAAATTAGTTAGAATTGATTTGAATTTGTTTTTCTCCAGAGAGAAAAAGAAAATTATAAACTAAGAAGGGTTGCAATTATCTTCAACTTCAACAGAAAATGAAACTGTTTGTTCCCCTTGTCTGCGGTTGATTGCATGACAGGAAAACTACAGTGAGTAAGGTTCAGCTTTGACATTGGGAAATGTCAGGAAAGTGACGTCTCAAAGGGTCAATCGCTGGGCAGTATTTAAGAATGTAAGCCTTGGTCAGGAACGGCAGGCAGAGTTCGTCTTGCCTGGGTGGTCCCACAGTGCAATTGGTGTTCTGACTCAATCTTGCTGAAAATAACTGCGCCTTAGACAGACACAAATAATCCGTAAGTGTAAGAGGGATGACGGCATTTATTGGGCAAGATAGGTTATGCGTTCCTCTTTCATATCCTTATCACAAACTCAAGCCAGTAGCTTTCTGTATGATGATAAGACAGCATTTTCTTTTGTCTCATTCTCTATTAGTCCCCTGGGCTAATCATTCCTTCTCCCCATTCAAAATCTTGTTTTGGTTTTTTTGCAGGGTGGGGAAGTGGGGAAAGGGATTCTCACTCTCTCATCCTGTTGGGACTTCCTGCATTTTACTAGGATTAGGAAGAGGTTCTTGAAAGTCCACCTGGGGATGCTGGCCTCTCTATAACCACTGTGAGAAAAGGGGAAGTTCCCTCATGCTGTGACAGCTGCAGAGACCACCAAGCTTGAGCAAGGCAAAAGAAGGTCAAGGTTTTGGAGGTAGAACATTTGCAAAGCATTGCCTTGGAAAACTGATGAGAAAATATTTCACTAATACATGTTTAATAAAGGTAGAAGAACTATCTCAAAGACAGCAAATACTGAAACATGAAAAGGGGATGTGGATCTTCATTAAAGTACAATTTTAAAAGCAACACAAACTTTATATGTTAATCAGTACTTTTTGAACTGTCTTCAAGTAATCAGCAAATATTTTTCTGCATTTAATGGACTTAGAATAAAACCTGACATTTGCTGCTAAGAAATAGCATTGTTCTTGGGGTACTGGAGGTTTTTTTGTTCTTTTTCTTTCTTTTTTTGATTTGGATTGTAATCAGTGTATAAAGTCACTTCATGTCAGTCAGAGAACTTTAGAGACTGAAAATTTCAGTCACAACTAGAAATCATAGAAAATAGGGCTGCAGAATACCTTGAGAGGTCTTCCAGTCCATCCTCTCTCTCATAATGGAGGAAGAGCTACAAGTAAATAATTGTCAAGAGATTTTTATCTCTCCTGTTTCTAAGAGTCATCAGTGGTGAAGAATCTTCTGCCTCCCAAAATGAGCTGCTTCTGTGCTACATTAATCATACAGGCAGGGCCTGAATGCATGAGCTGAACCTGGTCTTCTCTCGCTATTTAGGAAACTGTCTGTGTAAGTTTCCTGTTCCATCCTGCTCTTTAAGAGTCTGCCCAGCAGCAGCAGAGTGACAATGGAGAATCAAGCTTATGATCCAGCCTGTGAAAGTATCCCTGAAGATGGGTGACTGAGGTGAATTTGCTTCTGCTGTGTGTGGAGGAAACCCTGGAAAAGGGGTGGGAGTTAGAGATGGGGATGTGTTCAGCTGTTTGCTTCTTCCTAGCTCCAACAACTTCCACTTAAGAAGTGAATTTTTGTATGGCAGGATGTTCTCTCAGCCAGTGGTTTCCAGAGGAGGAACAACTCATCCAAGTGAGAATTGCATCTGTAACTATTTTGAATGGTAGGTGTGTTTCTCTCTGATGCTGAAGCCTGGTGTGGTAGGAAGGAGACTTACAACTAGGAGGAACAACTGGAACAGAAACCAGCTTGGAAACTGTCCTGCCAGGTATTTTTCTTGGTACACAAGGGACAGAACAGCATGGCACTTGTTGGTGTGTGTTTTTAAGGCCTTTTATGGTGAGAGTGCTTGACAGATTCCCCTTGAGCTTCAACCAGTGACTCTGAGAAGGCAGCAGTGATCTGTCATTTGTCCTTACAACCGCAAGCCAGCAGGTGAAATCTGTGCTGTGCTGAGCCCTCAGACAGTACTCGCTCTCACTGCCTCTCACATCAGCAAGCTTTTTCAGTTTTTGAACATTGCGTGGCGCTTTCTGCTACTGCTTCCCAGCTTTCCACATGCAAAGTTATTGCTTTGAACTGCCACAGCTGGCCACAGATTGGTAACCACCTGCACCTTACAACACCCGTGTTTATTATCTCCTGTGAAGGGTGCGTTGGCAGTTTTCATATTAGTACTGATCTTACGTTATTTTACTTTTATGTGGTGCACTAAGAGGTTCAACTGAGAATTTACAAATACATTAATTATTATAGCAAGAGGTTTCCAGCTGCTACTGTCAGAGTAGTTGCCCCTCTATGGACAAGCACCCCAAGGTTCAGCCCTGAGGGTTCCTGAAAGGTCTTGGGGCTCAGTCCGCTGGCTCAAGGCCACGCAGTAAAAACCCACGTCTTGAGGAAGTCCATGAGACTTTTGCCAGCAGCAGGGATGATATGGCAGCAGAAGCCTTCCTACACGCACTTAAGGGATAGTAGCACCTCTCCAGTTAACGTAGGTCACAGCCAGTGTCACTGCAGCTCTGCTGCTTCTGTTACCCAGACCTGAGGCATGAAACCTGCAGTGGAGAGGAGCGTCAGCTGCCTTCATGCCTATGTGGGATGGATGCATTCAGGGGGCCGGTACTACAGCCCCAGTGTATCTTCCACAAAGATGAAGACACATGTCTGATTCACGAAGGGTTGATACTGTACAACCTTATGTCAGCTTTTACACCGTAAGCAACATGGACCAGCAGATAGTGGACCCTTGGTATCAATATTCTTGGTCTGCCTGTTTGTTACCCTACAAAATACATGCACAAACACACGCATGAACACACATCAGTATATGTAACATATAAATATATATTTATGTATAATTATATATAAGATGCACATACAAGTGTAACTAGAAATATATGTAGTGTCAAAGGCAGAAAATATTATAGTGTGCTATAGCATAGACTATATATAAGAAATCACTGAAGATATTTTGCTTCCTAAGAGGATCACATCCCTTCCCACAAATCATTATATAACCCTCCCATAGCAACTGCAGCAGTTGCACAAGGAAATGTTAGGAAAATATATATATTTAGCTGTTTCAGTGCAAAAGGGCATATTCCAGGGGTACACCTCAATATCTAAGTCTTTTAATACTCGTGAAAGAGGCTGGAATAAATTTCCCCTTGCTTGCAGTTCCCTGAAGTTAGCTGGAAGCTTTTTACCGGATGGACACGCACTCCCAATGGAGTTGGGAAATTTTGGGATTTGTAAATTTTGCAGTCTGTATTTTAGCCACTGGGTGCCGCTACCAAATCAGTTGTCAAAACCAGTTTCTCCAAACACAAGATTGCAATTTTAACAGCTTGCCTTGTTCTACCTTAGCCTGTGACGCTAGGTTTTGTGGGGCTGCCTGTTACCCAAAGGTTCATACAATAACCCTTTTCTCAGAGCTGCCAATGGGTTTCAGTCAGCTGCAGTCAGGATATTTCCTCACAAAAGGATCATGGAATGGCTTTTTATTAAAGTGCACAAGTGAAAGGTGAGCAGAATTAATAACAAAAAGATCTAAAGGAAAACTTTAAGAAGTATTTCATAAACATAATATATTTATAGAGTGCTAAAAAACCTGAGTCTTATGATATGAGAGGAATTTGCTGAAAATAAACTATGCATCTCTGCTGTTACACAAACTCATAAAAAGTATTAGTGAAACAAGATGATTGATTAAGCCTATTCCAAAATTCTAACATGTCCTCCTTCATCCTTAGAAAAGTATTGTTTCAGGTATGCTTTTAATCAACTGCAGAATTTTTCAAACTGGTTCTTCACATTATCCTCACTTTTTAAAGTGATCTTTGTTCTGTTTGGAACTCCTGAATATAAATGCAACACTGTCACAGTATTCTAATGATATATTTAGACCTGAGGACATTTATTTGCAGTCCTCAGTGGCTATGAAAATGCATATTTTCTGACATGAAGCACATATCTCAACAGATGCAACTACTTACTATAAAGCCCATCTGCGTTTTGCAGTATCTTCAGATAAAAGAAGAAAATATGATGCTGGAAGAAAATATGATGCTGTCGAGTCATCTCTCCAACAACAGCTGGAGAGATGCCAGCTGAAAACCTCTGACAAAGCACTCACCTGGCTCTTCTCTGAGAGGCAATGACAAAAGGAAAGGAGGACATGGTGGGAATCCTGTGTTGGATGGCCAGAGAAGAGGGGAGTGGTGGTAGGAGCAGCACAAAGGACAAGTGACAGAAGGAAAAGCAGCGGGATTTTGGGGGAGGAGGGAAAGGCATATAATACTACCAATTATCTGTGAGCCTTTCCTACAAAACATTGGGAGCCACTAACATACAATTCACGTTTTTGCAGGTAATAGAGGCCATATCCTCATCCTGGAAATCATAAATTTTTTCTTGGAAATCATAATCTCTTTATGTTGCTGGCACCCGGCCAAGTCAGATATAATTTCACTGATCCTCTGCCTGAAATCAATTTGTTATAGTGCAGCATGGCGAGGGCCTGACAAATAACCTCAGAGAGCTATTCTTGATTGTGGAGGGCATTTCTTATTTTAAACAGAAATTTACCTCTATTCATAGCCAGTTGCTTTCACTTGCCTGATATTAGCTCATGCAAGAATGAGTTTCAGGCATGCATTTCAATGTCAAGACTTTGGGAAGAATTTCACATTTTTCTGTTAGTTTTATATCACCTTGTTTCACTCTCCCTGTATTCTGCAACATCCTGGATTTAAGAAAGTAAAGAAAAGGAATTAAGGTGACTTCATGTCATGTCTGTGCAAGGTACAGATCTGATGTTCCCACAAGAAAATAGTCTGCTCAGTTCCCTAAATGGGAGCTCAATAAAAATCCCCAGATTCTTATTAAATGGCTGGAATGTGTCAGACTGTAGAAATCAAAACACTGCTGAAATCGTTCAGAGAAAGCTCTAGCAGCCTCCTGCCTAATGTGTGTGTGAATATGCACATGTGTGTAGGCACAATCATTCTCCTGCCCTACTCCATGGTAGCTCAGCTGCTGGATTGCCTTTGGGTTTGGATCAGAGCAGTCCGTGGTAGTTAATGCCTTTCAAAGAACACGAAACACTTTGATATCTGCTCCCCAACAGGAGGAAAACACCTTCCAAAACACTAAAATTTTCTTCTTAACACATTCACGTTGCTTAGACAAGTCAAATCATCATTTTAATTTTTTTTTCCCCTAGAGAGGTGCTGCAATGAGGTTTTATTTGCGTGAGCTATTTACTCACAGGTTAACTAACACCATGTGAAGTCATTGTTGCTGTCCCTGAACTTGTGTCCTGAGGGAATAGATAGCTCCCTCCAGACCCTGTATGTTGAGGCAAGCAGCAGCTTTTGAATTATTGTTATGATTGCTCCAGGCCTCTGAATCCTCTTGCTTCTCCCTTGTGAGGACCTTGGTGCAGGGGACTGGTTTTGTTGGCAGCTAGATAGGCACTGGGAGAGCACTGGCCATTACTGGGAAAGAAGAACAGGTACTCAATTCCATTTTTAAGTGTAATTGGTGTTGTGTTTTCCCAGACAGATAACCATGTCCATTTTTTCTTAATAAAAATCTCCTTCTTTGCATCATTTCTCGCCTGCCTGCTTGCACCAGGTGTAAAAGCAGGCTGGATAGGTACCTTTAGCTTTTGCAGGTCTTAGGATGTGGGCTCCAGTTGCTGAGGCACTTGGCAGATGATTGACAATTGCATCCACACTGGTGGGAAAGAACAATATTCATTTAAAGAATTAAGCTGATGAAGAAAAGATGGGGGACAGAAGGAAGGGGGACAAGGGAGTTACAAAGCCCAACTGCCACAGGACCTGCCAGCACATAGCTGTAGATAAACCATAGATACTTGGGCTAAACAAAGACAACAATTGTTGTCCTTCAGAATTTTTCTGGTTAGAGCACTGGTCAAACACAACTGCGCCTTTTTTTAGACTATTTGACAGGAGCAAAAGTGCAAACGCATGGAAGGAGGCCTGACTCAGTCAGTTGCTTTTTATTGATGCCCCATGCAGGCAAATTGGCAGGAACTGAAATGTAAGATTTCCTGAAAAAAAAAAAAAAGAAAAACTGCATGATCTTCTGTAGTGAAGACTGGAGAATAAAACAGTGAGAGATCTACTAAACTCCCCAGCAGGGGAAGAGCCTGCCCACCTTCACATGCACAGCTGAACAAATAGTTTGCCTTTGCTGTGATCCAAAGATACAGTGCCTGAGACTCCTTCCCACTGTTCTGAACATGGCATAAAAACAGCAGACTTCATCTGAAGCTTGCACAACTCTTGCAAAAAATCAGTGCTGTTGCATCTTGGCTATAGCTGGTTTGGATATTCCTGAAATGCATTGCAGTAATAGTATTCTGACTGCCTTCTGGAGATCTTGTTCTGACTCAAAACCAACAAAAGCTGGAGTCTTGGGATAATCCCTATGCTTCAAACAGTCTCCCTTACTCCATGTGGATGGTCCCAAAATTGGGGCCCAAATGTAACTGCCATTGCAATTAGTGGCTTCAGGGGAACAAAGAAGGGGCTCTTTTTACTACAGTGAAACTGGTAAGATGATCTCTTTTCCAGACCTAAGCTCCCACTGGTCCAATAATAACCAATAACTGTGATTTCCATCACTTGCATCCTCTGGGAGACACTTATGTATCACTGATTCATATTGCAAGTTTCCTTGTTATGTGACTGCCGTGAGCCTGGCAAATCAAAGAGCGCTGACAGCTTACTGAAGGAGGAGATACTGAGCAGAGACAGACAGGAATTTTTCAACAAAACAAAGTGTCAACACCAAAACATTTAAAGGAAACAATAGAAGCACCGGTGAAAGTTTAATGAGGAAGGTATTTCAAAGAGAGGTACATCCACACACCATTGATGGGCAGGTACCCCCTGGGGAGGGATGTTATATGGCAAGCAGGAAACTACCACTCACTGAATCTCTGCCTGGGTGTCTCTCACTGTCCTGACCCACAGGAGCTGCTGCTTGCAATATAAAATGCGGGCATACTCTCTTCAAACTGATATGCCAGATGGATCCTCCCTTACCAAATTAGAAGATGAAGTGTGTTGGCAGAAACTCCTTGGGAAGCAGGAAATGCCTGCATGATGCTTCCCACTCCCTTCCTAGCAGATCTCACAGCCTCAATGCTGCCCTAATCAGCAGCTCCCAGTTCCCACTGGCATCAAAACCCAAAGCTCCTTATTTTCCTGAAATTACAGAAACAGCTCTTTATAGCTGAGCCCTCCATTCCCACCATTTCTTTTCAAGTGCTTCCAGGCCCTGTTTGATTACCTGCTACAAAGGCAGTGGTACATATGGAGGTTTAGTTTGATATGATATAGTTGAATCCTTAAAAATAAATTGTTATGATAGTACCTAAAAGTAAAACCCACCATCTCTTAAAATATTCTTTCTATAAACAGATTTCTAAATTTTGAATTATTTTCAGGAAGTTTCTGCAATGAGATATTTGGGACCAAAATTTGCACTTGACAAAAAATAGGAGCTAAAGTATATGTAGCATTTTGGTCGTGTGGCACTGGTACTATAATCACGCTTCCAGCCCAGAACTCCTCACCTGATTTCCACAGGCACCATTTGAGAGGAACAGCCAGTCTATTCCCTTGTGGAAAGACCAACTTTCATGTATTAACTAAAGCACTTGCAACAGGTGTAAACAACTTTCCATTAGATGTAAAGTTCCTGGTACATTAGACAGCATCACACTTTAACCTTCCAAGATCTAATTTAATTCCTAGGATCAAGAGCTCATGTTACTAATACATTTTGCCAAAACCCTGGGATCATGTCCTACATATTACAGTAATTCTTTCCAGAAGAATTTAAATTTGTAAATAATGAAGAGCTCGTACAACTCCTTCTGTTAGCAGTGCTGCTGGGCCTTTTGCCAGTTTGTAAGCTGAAGAATTTTGGTGTTTAGTGCTCCCATCTGTTCGGAAAGCCTGAGGGTGAGTAGTTATCAAAAGCAATATGTGGGCTTTTTTATTCCATGTCTGAGATTTTATGACATACTTTGTCACAAAACAGGCCACTGGGGAGAAGAGATTTCCCTCCACCCAAGTCTCTGCCTGGGCAACCTCTGAAGTCCCACATACTTGATTTTTGCCCAGTCTTGATCTAAACAGACCAAAATTCACACAAATATATAATAATTCTCATCCTGATACCTCAGATAGAAATATGACCAAGTGTTTCTCAGCTATGAAAGAATTAAAATCTCAGGCTTGTATATACTCAGTGCAGAGGAATTCAATAAATACAGCTCTGTTTGAATGAGGGCTTTGAAGGCAGCCCCGCTGTCAAGATATAAGGAATCTTTTGTTCCCCAAATAAACATTTCAAATGTGCCCTTCTGCTGCAGCAAGGTTTGGAAGGTGAGGGCTCCTCTCCCCACGGGGATGGCCAAGTGCACAGGGGAATGGTGGGGCTGCAGGCAGCCTGTCTGCTCCAGGGCACTGTTTGTCTGCTGCAAGCCTGTCTGATTCACCCTGTGAAACAGCATTCTCACTGAATGGGATGGGCATTCTCACTTTCAGGTGGGATACCTCAACCCTCCTGGTTTGAATGCACTCCAACATAAAGGTTATTTTCCACAAGTAACCATTTCATGAGAAGCCTCTCAGGACACCTAAGGGCAGGTAGTTTGGCAACTACGAGCTCTCTACATGATGTGTTCAATGGGCAGTTTGCTATCTGGCCTCTGTCACGAACTGAGGACACCCCCCTCTCCTCCTATAGGTGATCTTTGCCTGTTCCCCGGGGTCAGGCATGTCAAAAGGCAGTGGCATTCACAGTGCATCTCCTGCAAGCTCTGTCTGTAGATTAATCACAAGACTAAAGGTTGTCAACAACTTCTCCGTCCGGGAAGACATGAGCAGACACAGATGTTGATGGCTCCCGGGCTGGTGGAGCCACCTGCAGAAAGCAGAGGTGGGAAATGGCAGTCTTTGTAGAAGCCTCTTCCTGATTCATCAAAACCACTTACTGCACTCAGTAAACTCCAGTGAGATGCCAGAGTATAGATGGAGTAATTCCTCCCTCTGCTTTCTATTTCTTCAGGAAGGTTTAACTGTACAAGTTGAGAAAATGAACTCACAAACTGAACAAAATAAGGGGAAAACTCAGAGGGACCTTCGATTACAAATAGATTTTTAATTGTCATTTAAAGTCTACAGTTTATGGACACCGGCTTCTTTGGGGTTTGCTCTTGGCCTGCTTTAAATCAGAAGACTCACTGTCAAGCTAATAAAGAGCAGGATCCTAAATGTTTACTGACGTTTCTGCTCTGTTTGTTGTAAATGCTAAGTGTTGTAAGTGTTGTAAGTGTTGTAAATGTTGATAGTTTTTGTTAGATTCTTCCACTAGAAAACTGGTGGTTTCCTATGGCTGTGTTTTAGCACAGCAGAATCCAGAAAAAATCCAAACGAACTCTATTACTAAAATTAAAACCAGTACTAAGAAAACTCAGAATTCAAACCAGCTCTGCATTTGGAGAAGACTAGCATGGCAGGCACAAGGTGATAAAGAAGTGTAAAAACACAAGCCTGAGAAGGAGCTCCAAGGTACCATTTTTTAACACTTTTTGTCTCCAAATCAGCCAAGTTCCATAATCATTAAATATAGTCTGTAAGTATAACTCCACAGTTAACTCAGAGTACCACATTTGACTGGTTCCACATAACTTAGCCTGCATTTATTTTGCAATATCATTACAATTATGAAGCCACTTTCATTCAATCCAGCAGAAGTCTGTTGAACATTTTGAAAGTCAGGCCAGCTAGTCTCATTAAAAAAGCTCTCATCAGTTAAAAGTGTCAGAGCTGCTTTTATTTTCCTTAGCCACAATGCATTCCACTTCTAACGAACCCGGCACACAAAGAGGTTTATTACCATTTTCCTCGGTTAAGAAACAACAGGAGTCTTCCATGTCAGTGCAGATCATCTTAAACCCCTTCTGCTTTGTATTTGTTATCAGATTTTCTAACCCACCACAGCTAATTAGGCCTTTGCCTTCCAGACCCCAGTCCTTCTCCTACTGCTGCCCTCCCGTTCCAGTTTTACTTGGCTTACGGACGTGGAACTGAATAAACCTGCTTTTGTTAAATTTCCCAGCTTAAGAAGACTTGTTTGGAAAGTGATGAGAAGAATCTGAAAACAGAACCTGAGATTTAGGCACTTACTCTTTTTCATGTAAATGAGAGGCCCACATTTGAAATATCGTTGAAATTCAAGGCCTTTAGGGCAGGAAATTGCACATTTAGTGTTTTATTCTCAAGCTGGTAGAAATCATTGTAACTCCAGCCATGCATCCGGCTGGAATAATGAGTAACACCGCAGCCGCAGCCGACCACGCGAGAGGCTGCTGCCGCTGTTCCCCGCTCCAAGGGCAGCGCCTGGCACTGCCGGGGAGCCTGAGCCCTGGCCGCTCCGGCGCTGTGGCAGCCGGCAGCAAAGGTGGGGTGCAGGCGAGGTCACCCTGCGCTGCGAGGTTCTGCAATCCCCGGAGCCCACGTCTTTTGGGAAATGGTAATCTTGCCATCCGCTGTGGTTGTGAAGGGCAGGGTCCAAGAGGCAAGGCACAGGCTTTGGCTCCTCGCCACGGCTGGGGAGGCTGGCAGGAAAGCGATCGGTTCGGCTGGCTGCACGGCCGGTTTAGCCGACTCGGCTGCGGTGCTGCCAGCGGGCTGCCCGCGGGGGGAAACGCGCACAGCGCTGGCACGGGGGAGGTGTCAAAAGACATTTGATTTGCTTGCTTGTTTTTGTGTTTGTTTCCAAAGGGAACCACCTTTCCCCCTTTCTCCACGGGATCTCAGCACGGGCAGAAAGCACGTCTGTAGAGCAGCATGCCTTGCCGTGAAAGGCCTCACAGTAGCATCCATCTCCGCGATTGCAGCCATTAGGGATGGGGGCACGACGGGTCCCGGGGGAAAGGGGAGGGCTCTGGAAGCTCCACCAGGTGAAAGGGTCTCTTTCAGCAGCCAGGAAAGCATATCGGTATTGATGGGAAACGTTAAGCTCGTATCAGCAGTTGTATAGTTCAGAAAGTTTGACTTCCTGGAAATTAATTGAACATGTCTTTCGCAAGTATGAGCACAGTACCCCCTCACGGAGGATCCAATGGATGAATTTGTACTTTTGCATACTTTACAGCGTGGTGCTTGCCATCTGTGACACTTGGATACACGTTCTCTGGGGGACTTGTTGGCATTTTAACAATAAAGGGTTTGGTGTGGTTTTTTTCCCATCGGAAGATGAGCTACAGGAACTACAATTTTATTTAGTTGGATAATAAATTAAATGCACATGATTTGTTTGTCTTTAGTGCCTAATATGTCAGCTTTAAGCTTCACAGTTAACAGCTGCAAGGAGGCACGAAATTGGAGTTTTTATTTCCCAGCCACTGTCCAAAAAGCTGCAAGCTCAAGATCTGGGTTCTCTATTTTCAACAGTTTCTTCAAAATCTTGAGTTCTAGCCTGTTCCTTTCATCTTAAGTGAATGCTGAGCCGTAGTGGAGGATGCAATGGGCACAGGGAGCTTCTGCATGGAGTGGTCAAATTCCCAGGAGTCACCCCGTCCAGAGATGTGAGTTATATTTGATGAGTGTGGAGTACAGAAACCATGTTTAAGTCAAAGTTTTATCTTCAAGGCTCCTGGAAAGCTCCAGATTAAAACCCAAAAGCAATAAATCTTCTATGGAAGGTGCTACACTTTGTTACAAAATTTTGCTTTTAAAGACCCTGAAAGAAATCCAAACAGAAACAAGTTAGTGACACCATTTAGAACAGATTTTTAAAGCAGGTATTAAAGAGTCACTGGCAATTAAAAAATGACTAGCAATTTATTAGAAAACTAGAATAATGTATTAAAACTGCTTTCAGATTTTATCCTTCTACACCTTATCAGGTTTTGCAGTGGAAGCATCATATTTCTCATTGTTCTACTAGGAAGTTCCCTGAGCAGAAGATTCCAATGAGCTCTGATTACTTGTGCCTTAGAGACTATTGACATTCTGCACCTCATTCGGTGCAAGTTCTGATGGAAGCATTTCCTGTGGCTGGAACATTTAAACTTCTGTTCCCCTGGATATCTTCCTTTAATAACTTGTAGTAGTTTTCAGAGCTCATAGCAAAAGTACTATCTTAGGTCTCTCTTCTCCACCCAGACCCAAAAGATCACAAAACCTGTAGGAATGTAATTAATTTAGGAATTCTATAACTCTCTTTGATATGGCTGCAACTGGCAAAAAATCACTGAGTAGGACAAGGAGAAAGACAAATGGATCTCTAGGCTCTGTAATCATGTCAACAGCCAGATATCTCTAGGAAATCTGACTAAAAATAGTTTCTCTGTAAGTTCTTTCTGTGGGACTAGCCTACCCAAGCCACAGGATATCCTCATTAAATGACTACTCTAGGAAATGGGAAAACTGACTTAAAAGTTCTGTCAAAGGTCCAAAACACACTATATAACACTTGATTATTTTCTCCAGTGTAGTCATCCTGAGTATTGCTTGTCAGAGCTCTAAGTTTGGAAGATTAACCTCGAAATTGCCATGTTATCTTCCACTCTGTTGTTCTGCTAAAGTTTCCTTTCCCCTCCCTTTCTTCATGGCTAACACATCTATAAAACCTACTGTCTGTGTGAACATTGCATAGGTGCATGTGCATTTACTGAAATGTAAAATTCATACTAGAAAATTGTTGGTGTTAGGCTTCTATTTCCAGCACAGCTAATAATTCACACTACATATATATGAGTATATATGTATATAATAATAGTAATAATAATAATAACCAAACCCCATATGTATGTACGTATTTGTTAACTGTTCCTTTAAGGTGCCAGGTGAGGCAGCCAGGGATCAGTTTAGGCAACCTTGTAGGCTGTGTGTAGGCAGTGAGAACCCAGAATATGAATCCTGGCTCAGCTTTAATGTAATCTCCACTGAAGTTAGGGGAGTTGCTCTGGATTTACACTGATGTTTATGAGAATGGAGCCTGGCACAGAGCCCTGTGGCTCAGGTTTTATCATACATACAAAATACCACCTAATTGTACTTGCTTCTACAAGATTAACCCAGATGGTGAGATTTCTGCATGTAAATAGCAACGAAATACATTGTGTAATCCCCATGAGTGATGTTTCTGAGCACGTTTTAGGCAGTTCTGTGGTGGCTGTCTACACCAGATTCTTTACCTACCGGAGGGCTGACAGTATCAGCACAAAGGCTGGTTTGCAATGTCTCCTGTGCAGTCAAATCAAGCCAAAACGAACCACTTCAAAGCAAGGATGTATGGAAGACGAAAATATCTGATTCACTTTCCCCCGAAGGGGAAGGTGTAATGCTGACATGCGTGTGGCTTTTGTCCTACGTGCCTTCCTTTCTCCACCTTTCCCTACTGGTACATTAACAAGTTTCTTGACACAGAGATAGGAATTTCCGTAACTACACAAGTTCAACAGCTCTCACTACTTGTTCCTCAAGTGACTGAGAAGACTCTTTGTAACACCACAGCTACTTGCTGTGAACATGATCAAAGATTAGGCTGGCACATGTGAAGATTTATTGCCAAGGCAAAGATGGGTGGTTTTAATGGGAGGGTTAACTGTGATCTTATCCTGTGCTGGTTTGTTCCCAGTTAATTTTGCATGGAGACCTAGCTCCGACTCTCTCAGAGCTCGCAGCTCTGTGAACTCAGAAATCACAGCTGAAAAAAGAGAAGTCATAGACGACTCTCCCCTTAGGTTACCCATGTCTTGAGAGGCACAAATTTGGCCTCTTGTACTGAAAACCCTAGAAAGCACGTAGCAGATGCAAGCAGGAGCATGTGGGCCTGTGATGGAAGCTGGGTTTATGACAAAAGCCCAGCATCAGGTGAGCTCCATAACAAGCTTGGTTAGAATTGAAAAGTCTAATTAAGCAGCAGCCAAACAAAGCACAAATAGCTTTGTACTCGTAGTGCTCTACTGAGAAAGAGTAAAGAATCCACCCAGCTCCTACCAAAATTAAAGACATATTTATAAACAGAATTGTTTCTAACAAGAAGACAAATCTCATCCTTTTGTAACTGTCCTGAGGTCAATGGAGAAGCTTGAGGGATTAATTAAAATCAGAAAATTCATAAAAGTCTTCCATTATGTGCCAGCTGGTCTTAAACAGGGAAGTATATTAATGGTTTCTCAACAGACATGTTGCAAGATTAGCTTCTTTTATTCAGCAATTCTTGTGTTCAGAAACTGTCTCTTTTTTTCTTCTTTGCAGAAACAATATTCCCCAGTACTGTTGAAAAAATAAAAAAAACAAACGAATACTCTTTGGATGGATTCTAAATCTTTAATTTGTGAAGGCATTGTTCTGGAAGTTGTGGAATCTATTTTGTTTTTCTTTTTATTATAATTTGCAGAAAAATTCTTGCTCTGTAGAAAATGATAAGGATGTTTTATGTTGTTAATTTAAAAATTCATTGTTTTGGTTAACTGTGTCTTGTCAAAAAAGTCAGAATACATAGTCGCAATCCACTTGGTCCTTTGAGCCAGATTTTCAATACAAGACTTAATGTTTATACATCTAAAATTATTTCGAAAATTTTTTTGTAGTTTCAGTAGGAATTGCAGTGCCTCTTTAAACAATTCTCTCCAACAAAATTATTTTTGCAGTTTCTTTTACTTTAATAGAGAATATGCATAACATCTACAGAAATCCACTAAAATAAATTGAGTAAAGAAATTTAGCCATTAGGAGTATTCTTACAGCTTCTCATATTGGTTTTAGCAGCTTGAAGAAATAGCTCATTATATATTTATTGTATATCAATAATCTTATTCCATATGTAATTTCCCCTCCATTTTTCTTTATTTTTAAAAGAAATCAGCGTTACTTATTAGGCCCTCCCAGTTCCCTGAGCTTACAACAAAAAATGGTTTATTTAAAAAAGTACGAGCCTATTTCCATTTCAATGTGTTGCAGTAACTTGCTATTTCTTTTAAAACTGAGTGAACAGTACTATATTAATATTTTCTAATAACCTCTCATTCCTAAATCTCAGATTATTTCTAACACAAAGTTGAACATGAACATAAAATACAGTCAAGCTGTGTGTGCAGGAGCAAAAAGGCAGAATAAAAGCAATAGTATAGAGAAACAAAAGCAGCAGCAGTAGAGCCAAGATTTTACTTCTCTGAAAACTGAGAACTTCCATTTATTTTTCTGCCTCTGCTCTCCATCTTTTTGGAAGGCGTGAAGACATCTTCAGGAAAGACAATTATGGTAAGACATGCTCTCGTTGCGTGAAACACCATTGTAATGTATGGTCGAGAGATAAATGGATTGCAGAAGAGGGAACACCCCGCTGTATATTTGTAGACTTATTTTGTGGCACAAGAAAAAATCTCTGTAGAAACATTACATCCCACAGCACAGTTCCTGGAAGTTTAAGAATTGGCTGCAGCTATAAGAACTATACTAAGAACTATAATACATTTATTACGTAAAATCATAATGACTTATTACAAGCAATTAATTTTAAACTGTAAGAGGCTCTGTTTTAGGAACGTCTTAACTGGACATTCAGTGGCTTATTTGTACAGACAGAAAGCAAGCTTCTGAGCTTCAGCCAAATCCAGAACCATCTAAACTACATAAGTACGTAAGGCCTTACTTCTCAAAGCTGAGCATTTTGCACAAGAAAAGTTTTTGATCAATTAGTGGTTACATTTCTGCTGGCTCTGTGCAAACAGCAGTCCACTTTTCTCCAGGCTGGTCCCATCACATTTTTGGAGTAGCAGAATACGGTAGACAGCAGTCAAAAACGCCTTGATCCAATTGCCATGGATGTTCAGCGGGAATCTTTCATGCCACCAGTTTTGCTTGGATTTGATCAGAAGCAAAAGGATTTTCAAGATCATTTAATCTTGGCATAACTCTGTCTTTTCCAGTACCTGTCCACAACTGCAACAAAAAAATGTGTAAAGGCAGGGGTCACTTGAACGAATACCCAGGAGGAGACATGGAAGGCAACTTTAGGCAATACTCCTCACCTTCTGGAGCATGTCTTAGGGTTTCTCAGGCCTTAACCTCTCTCCCCTTCTCTTTCCTCTCCTCGCAACTTACCTTTCCCATATTATCTATCCAGGTCAGATCCTCTGTTTCCATTGCTTCCGCAGGCCCACACCACACAAGCAAAAATTGCAAGCAGGAAAAGAAGAATACAAAATGAAGGCAAACCTCACTCATCACGTCACAGCACGTCTCCGCACTTTGGAGCCAGACATGGTGCAGGGCAGACCAGGTCAAGATATCAATGGCCCTCTCCTCCTTATGAACCCCCAAGCTGCAAATCTGAACATGGATATAACATGAAGGGATTTATATGGGTCCATGAGCCCAAAACAACTCTTGTAAGTTATATATCCAGTACAAGAACTTCTTCATCAGCAGGGCAGCACCAGTGGACCTTAATGATGAGTTTGAACTTCTGCTGCCCTCAGCACCCTTTCAAACTTCAATTTCCATTGATCTAACTCTTAATTTCTCCTTCCTGATAGACACTATCTCTGTATCTCTGTCTTGTATTTCAGGGTTAGTTGCAGGCCATGCTCATTTATCTATTTCACCAATGTTTACCTTGTGCTCATTTAAGGGATGCACAATAAGCAAGAAACAACAGCTTCCTTGCATCCACCTTCCCCCCACCCCACAATGACTCAGTAAATTACATGGCAATTGTTTATTGGAAATGACCTCACAGTTTCCTAATTTTGTGGGGTGACCTGAAGAACAATTCTATTACAACACTTAAGTGCCTTGGAAGTATTCAGCTGGAAGCTATAACTACAGATGATTCCTGAGTTGTTGGCAGCTAAAATGTAACCCACGTTTGTAAGTGGCAAATTGTATGAAAATAATAATCTTTTTGGAGATATCTGATGCAAAGAGACAATAAAAATGGTTGTGTAAGGATGGTTTGGAGAAGCATTATTTATATGAAGTGTCCGTACATTCAGAAAAACCTCCCCAAATAAAACAGGATACTCCTGTGCTGACATTTTACAATCAGTAAATACTCACATGACAAGTGTATTTTTTAAATTTTAGAAGTATGCATAGATTTTGCCAGCACAAACACCTCTTGCTGCCCTCTTCCTCTTAACTCCCTACCTTTCTTATTGTCTAGGCAGGGAGGTTTGCACAATATTTCTGTGTGTGAAATTGGTGCATATAATATTTAAAAGACAAGCAAAGCTTTTTAACAAAAGCAGAACAAGTAGGAAATAGAAGTATTAGCGAAACATCTCTAGAGTTATAGCAAGCAATGGATGTTGAAATCACTGCAAATAACAACATAGGATGTTTTGATGATCAGTTAAAGGTGAACTAAATGCTTCTACAGTTTCTGTCAAATATAATTGCAGTAACTCAGAAAGCACGAGTGCTGCAACTTTCATTAAATGTAGCTGCTACCCTTCCTAGCATCAACCTCTTAAATCTTTGTAGTGAGCAGCAGGCATTTCGGTAAAGTCAGAAATAACTATGATTTTGTAAAGTATTGCTACTTCATGCATATATCCATTTTCAGCAGTTAAAGACACCATCAACAGTCCTTTTTTCTACTTACTGCCTCTGATTTACTGGCTGACTTTGTTATTTCCTTTGTGCAGTTTATAGGACATAATTATCTGAAACGGAAAGGAGAGAACTTCTAATAGACATTTTTCTGCAGACAGTTTCTGCTTTGTATTTATTTAGTTCACCAGCCTCTCACATCGAGGAAGATGTACTGGCTTGCAGAGGGAATAAAAATGGCAGAGCTGTGATGAAAATAAGCAATAAATAGTGAAAGATATATTACCAAATCATTCATTATTTCAGCCATGTAGTTTCTGTACTATAAAATCAAAACAGAAATTAAACTATCACTTGCAAAATGCATCAAAGGTCCTTGTGACTGTAGGGACACAGCACAGGATTTATACTCCTTTTAAAGCAAACAGTCTCTTTGAGAAACAGTGAACCAACCATCCGGCTGCAAAAAGGAGTGCTTTGTTCCATTTTTCAGGTTATTTAACCCCATTTTCAAGATGCCTCCATCAATTTCAAAATGAAAATAATTTTGAAATGAGGAGTCCAGACATGCTCTATTGAAAATGTTCAAACTAGGCTACCACCACTACCAAAATTATAATTTTCTTTGCTGTTTATGTCACATTCATAGAAGACACCATGCTGTACAAAGCCCAATTTGCAAATTGACTCAATCTCATTTACATATCGCATCCCATCTTACAGTTCAAGTGCATATTAATTCCCAGCACTTAATTAGAAAGGATGTGTGTCTGAACATGAGTTAGTACATCTTGGTTCTTCTCTTGATGAGGCAGTTTAGAGCAACATCGAAAGCAGAGTGAAGTGAATGAAAGGGAAATTGTCCCAGATTTTTGTTTGGAAGATGAGCACCAGAGAGCAGCAGTTCCCAGGAGTTGGAGAGCTGTCAGCCAGCAGACCAGCTTCCACTGTACTCAGTATTTGTTGTGCGAAACAAAGCTGCAGCTTGTGTTTAAAAAGCTTGTTCTTCTAACAAGCTCTTTTAGTTTAAAAATGAGATTTTGTGTTATTAAAAATGACTGTGATTATTTTAGAGAATAGTATTTTTTATGTGTGCTAGACCCAGCTCATCACGCCTTTCCCCTATTCCTGTTTCAGGGATTTCTATGTCTGAATTTGCAAAGTTTGAAAGGGAAAGTGCTAATCCACACATTAGATACGGTGCAGCAGAATCCCAAAAATGCCTGGTGAGTGTCCCTGGCACTTAGCTTTCAGTGCCATTAGAACTTCACAGCTCAGGCTTATGTTACTAATTTTCCTCCCTTCAATTACAGCATACTCTTGTTTTCTACCCAAACCTGCTACCCGTGCAACATTCTGGGTTGAGGGAATACTACCTTTTAACATGACAGACTTCAGGCTTGGAGAATCATCAGCTATTTCGAGCTGTTTGGAAGTGTGAGAGAATCTTGCTCTTTTCCTCCAATCTTTTCTGTGTAGCTGAGCTTCACCACAACCATCAGGCCATCTCTCTCTTGTCTCTGCACTGCCAGATAGCAGACTGCTGAAGTGAACAAAAGCACATAGAGAATTTAAAGATGATATGCTGGGTCACAACAAGGGTCCATCTATCCCATCTGGCCACAGCAGCTGCAGGGACAGTCCATGAGAAAGGGGCTGATTATAATCCTTACATTGTTATATTTTCCCAGTATCTAGAAATCAGCGATTAGGGACTTGCTGAGCAGAGCTGCTGTTTTAACACTCAAAGATCTCACTCCGTGTAGCCACCTGATTTTATTTCAAAACTCTTCAAATGCTAGATCTCCATGGCATCCTTTGGCACTTCCACAATTTTATGTGTGCTACGTGGAAAATTATTTTTGTTTGGTTGAAGTGTGCTGTTAAAGCTTTCTGCTGAATGATCCTAGTTCTTATATTGGGAAAAGCAGAACTGTTCGATCCTCCTGTTTTCCATATCATTCAAGATTTTTATACATCTTAGGTGTGTCCTGGTTGGACCTTTTTCCAGTGTTAGCAGTCTTCAAATGTAAAGCTCCACTTTGCATAGAAGCCTCTGCTCATTTTTGCTACCTTTCTTTCTGAAGTTTTCTAACTTCCACCTCCTTTATGAAGCAGAAGCTGAGGCACAAGCCAACCCTGTCTCTAAGCTGTGACAGCATTTTTAAAATAATGCTGCTTTCTCTTAGTCCATCCCTAATGTTGTTCAAATTTTTGACAATGAAAGGTTGTCAAGCAGATGTGTTTGGAGAACTGCCCCGAGTCGTCCCTCATCTCCAAAACAAAACCAGCTAAATTTGGATCTGATAATTGCCAAAACGTGCTCAGGACTGTGTTCCCAAGTGTGTATTACTTCGTGTTTATCAAGGATTAATTTTATCTTCCATTTTATCACCCGTTCAGCATGATGCAAACTTTTGAAATTCTTCAGTATGCTTTGGTTTCAATTGTTCTGACTACTTCCAAACCACCAGCAAACTTTCCCCTCTCAATGTTCTTCAACTTTTCTAGGTGATTTGTGGCCATTCCCAGCCAGATCCCCCTGGGATTCCCCGAGCAACTGCTCCAGGAAGAATAGCAACCATTTATTCCTGCCTGCTGCTCCATCTCCTTTGAGCAGTTATTAATGCACAGCAATCTCCCCCCGACGTTAGGTTTCTGTAAGATTGTTTAGGAAGGGATATTTTAGAAAGGTTTAGGAATCCAAAGGTAATTCTTTTTCTCAAGTTGCCCTTGTCTACAAGGGCAATGATCTTTTCAAAGAACTGTACAGGATTTGTGAGGCATAATTTCTTTATTTATGAACCCTGTCCACTATCTCCAGTAAGCTGTATATATTCATGTCTACTAATTCTGCTCATTATTATAACTTCCATCAGTCTGCCTCAGCAGGAAGTCAAATTTACCATTCTCTGGTTTCCTGGCTCCCCTCCGGAGATTATTTTAAAAATTGAGGCCACATTTGCCACCTTCCATTACTCTGGAACCCGGGCCAATGTAAGCTATAGGTTACACACTACTGTGAAAAGTTCAGCAATTTTATATTTGAATTCCCTTAGATCCCTCGAGTGATTGTTACCTGTTCCTGGCAATGTGTTGCTACTCACTTTATTGATTTGCTCTAAAACCTCTCTACTGACAGTTCAATTTGACATAACCCCTCAGCCTCACCCCTGTAAATAAAGACTTGTTGTGCAAACTTCCTTAAGCCTCTCTGTGCCGAATTCTGACACAAAGAATCCTTTTCCTTTTTTTCTCTTTTCCTTTTCTTTTCTTTTTTCGTTCTTTTTCTTTTTCTTCTTCTTCTTCTTCTTCTTCTTCTTCTTCTTCTTCTTCTTCTTCTTCTTCTTCTTCTTCTTCTTCTTCTTCTTCTTCTTCTTCTTCTTCTTCTTCTTCTTCTTCTTCTTCTTCTTCTTCTTCTTCTTCTTCTTCTTCTTCTTCTTCTTCTTCTTCTTCTTCTTCTTCTTCTTCTTCTTCTTCTTCTTCTTCTTCTTCTTCTTCTTCTTCTTCTTCTTCTTCTTCTTCTTCTTCTTCTTCTTCTTCTTCTTCTTCTTCTTCTTCTTCTTCTTCTTCTTCTTCTTCTTCTTCTTCTTCTTCTTCTTCTTCTTCTTCTTCTTCTTCCTCTTCTTCTGAACAAGCTTCTCTGATTTTGTTAACCACCCTTCCTAAAGTGCTGCGGTAATACAATTGACTTTCTAACGTTTTTCTCCTTTTAGAGCAATAAACTTTGGTAGTTTAGACACTCCAGAGTATCTTTTCTATGATTCTATCTTGAACTGTACGTTGTACAATGCATTTTCCCCTATTTACGTATAGTATTCATCTAGACCAGTTTGGAGACTTTTTCTTTTCACTTTTCTTGAGAAAACACAGTCATTTATGATGCCTTCAACTTCTGTCTTTGTGTGATGCCTGCACTGACATTTCCCCCTTGTAAGGGGGATAAGCGATGACTGAAATTTTCCATTACTGTTCTGTTTCTGATCCTGAAGGCCTTGGTCACCAGTGTGCCCCACTGATGTTGCCCCAGTATTAACCCATAACCCACAGTTTCAATCCGGAGTGATACCCTAGGACTTGTTGATGTGGATGACTTAATCATATTATTTCACTGCCAAGGATTTCTTTAACCCAGATACAGTTTCTCCGCCAACAGACAGCTATGATTTCTGTTACGATTTTTACCTTCGTGCTACACTAATTTTCTTTCCTTTCTCCCAGTTTGCGTTACAATATCCTGTAACAATTTCTTCATTTAGACTCAAGTATTTCCGTTCATCTGACTGGTTTTTGACCATTACATTTTGTCTACAGGCATTGTATATTTTTTATCTTATTCTCATTTTCTGTTCTATTTGATTGCAGCTCTATTTATTTTTCAACATTGCTCAATGGTTTTACGGACTTCTTTTACATATTCTTTTTCCAGAAAAGAGAGATTTTATCTCTTCCTCTATGGAAGATGAATCATCCTGGATTGGGTGTGATTGTTGATTTTTCACCTTTCTTTCACTTTTATACATGTATAACCTTTTAAAGTGAAGTTTATGAAACTTCTTTTCACTTGCAAAACAAAGTAAGAATTACATTAGGTTGATACTAATTACACTCTATTAACAAACTGGTCTGTTAAACTAAAAGTAGAAGTAGTCCTTTGTGATGAAATATCCTTGTTCTCTTCTGATTTATTTGATTGCTGACACTTACCTAGTAAAAATTCAAATGTTCTCCATGACCACTGTATGACCTTATTTAATACAATCTGAACTGCGCAGATAAGGCAACCCAATCAACAGCAATAGCAGAGCTGAACACCACTGGAAATGCATGATGCACCTTTTAGAAATTTTAGGAAAGACCAATGGAAGTGGCCACATCACAGTGGCACAAGCTAATGTAAATTATACCTGGTACTGCTTTCATTTGGACACCACAATCCCTTTCTTATCTTTTTTTGCACCCCAGAGAAGCATGCTACCTAGTGGGACTTTTCTTTTAAAAGATTGCTTTGAGAGCTTCATTGCCTTCAGCAGAGTAGTTTTTTATTCTGGCCTTGATCCTGCCAGCTGATCTGGTTTAAAGTAGAGAGGATTTGTACCAACCTGGAGTCCTACTTGGCCCTGGGGTCCTGGGAGAAGGTGGGCTCCTTGCTGGAACTGGGGTCATGCAGGGGTGCCAGTAAGAGCTCATCTCAGTGCTGTTAGTTTTCCCAATGGGAATAATTTTTCATGTTCTTATCAGAGTTCCTCAGTTGAGAAACAGAAAAAATAAACATAATTACTATTTCACTGTTCCTTTCAATTGTAAAGTATTTTTAATGACAAACAACATTTAAAATATCTGTGTATATATACATTTATATACCCACACACACACATTTGTGGATGTAAAGCATACATGAACACACATATATATGTGTGCTGGCCCTCACGCACAGAAAACCACTAATTATACCTTTGAGAAGGAGAATAGAAAAAGAAATAAACTTTTTCCAGGCGCTTCATACTAAGTTTGAAGAAAAGTCTCCAGATGTCAATTTTCTTATAGCAATTTATTTAATCTGTTCCTGGATTTAGCTCCTTTTTTGGCTAATCTTGCACAAATTGTGTATGTCTATATGTACATATATATGTATTTTTGATAAATATCTTACTATATGTATCTGTTCATTTATCTATGTGTCTTTGGGCTCCACACTTTTTCACAGGCAATATGCCTTTATAAATACAAAGGTAAATCAAACCTTGCATATATTTAGGGAGCTGAAAGACTGTTGTTTTCTTTTAAAGACAAAAGGTATTTTTCAGGGCAATACTTTACACACAAATGTTGAAGATTGTGGAGTGTGAGACTAATTTTTTCATATGTCAGGAAGGAAAAAAATGCTCCAAAATTATCCATGAAAGAAGAACTAGCATGGTAAGGAGCGGAAAAAGCTGTTAAAAAAACCAGTGCAGGACCGAAAAAGGGGAAGAATAACTCCCTGAATCTGTGAAATTAAACTCTTAGGTGCTTTGAAGTCCAAGAGAGATTCCTGTCTTGCTCAGCTTGCATTTGTTTAGTTGTCCTTACCTGATCCGAGTGCAGAAGTGAGTCACAAGGTTGTGATAAGGCTGAGTAGTTTGCAAAGGATCATTGTCAGCAACATACAAGCAAAAATCTTCTCTAAGGGTCTTTGAATATAACAACAGGCAATGAGCTGAAAAAAGGCTAAATTAAAAAAAAAAAAGTTGTTGTTTTCCTTATTAAAAATAGTTTTAATGCATTTAAAGAATCATCATGACCTATAATAGCCCCTGATATTACACTATTAAAAAACTTTAGGTTATATAAAGAACAGTATTTAGCCAGTATGTATCTGCTTAAATGGAAACTATGTGAAAGTCAATTTACTTGTGAAATTGCTATCTGAACTCTGGAAATGGAATTTGCTAAAGCATGAAATTTCTTTTTGGCCATCTGTTGTCTCTTCTGCTGGAAGGATATTTTCTTCCTATCAGATGTGTTCAATCCAATAGCTACTTCAATAATGTAATAGAACTTGAGAAACCAGTTGAGATTTGAAAAAAGCCAAGTTTCCTCTTCCGATTTATAAAAATGAGGCGCGAGAGGGTGACATCTATTAGTTCCAAAACACTGAAAAACATGCTGGTCAGAAACCATTAGTCTGATTAAATGTCTATGAATAATGCTTTTTTGTCTAAGGTATCATTTGTTATAAATGCGTAGCCCATTCCAATTAAAACTTTTCTTCTTCATTCAGCACAAGAATTGCATTTTTAAGCTATGTATCTGGTGTGTATATAGTATATCATCTTGGCTACCAAAAAGGAAATACCAGTTCTAGTTATGGGCTACTTTCAGTAACAAACCAACACACTTTAATAGCTACCAACCAGTGAGAATTAGTCTATGTGTAGGCAAAAAAATCTAAAATCTGAATATGAGTAGCAAGTCAAAATCGAAGAGGAGTATTTTATTTATGTGTTGCCTTTCCCTGGGTTTGAAATTAAAAGCCAAACACGGTTAGAGGGGAAAAAAAGGGTTTTACCTCGGTATTTATTTAAGGATCCTCAGGTGCATCACATCCAGATAGAATGCCCCAAAATGCACCCCAGAATGCACACCAAAAATGCACCCCCACGATGATTTGTATATACAGTTACAGACCTTGCAAATTAGCATATCTATCAAAGATTCCCCAGCAAGAGGCTCAAGAGAAGCCCCCATCTTGAGGAACCTTCCCCCTGGATGGGCCTATCTTAGTTTACAGAATGTGTTCTGGAGAGGACCTTGGTGTCTGGGGCTTTCTGACCCAACTGCGAGGCTTCCAAGATGTTCGGTCTCTTGGCTTAACGGAACTTTGGGTCTCAGTTAGTTATCAGACTTAGGGAATTACAAGTATGTGGGCTAAAAGCACTAAGGATACATAAAAGCTGTATAAAAGGGTTTATAAGAGGGTATATAAGAAGGGTATATGAAAAAGCAAAAAATCATCATGGCATCAATGGCTAAAATTAAGTTATTTCAAATCATCTTGTGTTGTTCTGGCACAAGAGGTCTCTTGTCAGCCAAGAACTCATCCCCAGGACAGGTTCAGAGAGAAACTGGTGAGCCCTGTAATGGGCTGAGCACTGGAGAGCCTGTCTGGGAGTGCGGTTTCCCTGCCTGACATGGTAGCCAGCAGAGCTTCTGACTTTTTCTGTATAATGTCTGCTGGTCCTGAAATAACCAGAAGATACACAGAACTGAGTTAAAGATTCTGTAGCCTTCAAAGATCATTAGGTATTAGAAAAGTTGGTTTAATTTTACTACAAATACAAAAAAACAAATTGTATTTTATGAGGTTATTGGTTATATTGATTTCAAAAGAGTGAGTTGATGAGACAAGTAGCTTAGCAGGATCACAGAGTGACTTGAAAGCAGTTGCCTAATTTTATCCCCCAGTCCGTCTCAAACCTTCATTCTGGCCTGCCTATCATTTTTTGGGAGTTTCTTCAGTTAGCACTTGATTAAAACATGCCTTCTGCAAAGCTTTGCACTTCTGATATGAAAACATCAAGAGATGAGACCTTCACCCTGCCTGTCCACTGTTAAACAACCTCACTGATCAAAATCTGAATTTTAAATCTGAATTTATATATCTGAATTTTATATCTCATATGAGTTTATCTGGCTTTGGCTTCCAGCCACTGAATTTGTGCTATTTCCCAGTTGAGCATAGAGCACTTTTGTAGCTATTATTTCAACCTCCTGAAAGCATTTATATGCTACAATAAATTATTTACACATGCTTTCCTGCCTAATTGTTTCTAATAAGACCTCTGTTCCAGCAGTCAGGACGGACACCAATACGTTCTTACCTTGGATGGCAATGCAAACCCCATGCTCACATATGTAGATGAGATGCCAGACTGCTGTTCTTGATAAAAGAACAAGTCTTCACTGTTTTAAAGAGCACAAATTTTTATTGTTGCTTTCTGTACTCAAATGGAAGGACAAATCAAAGAGAGGAGCCCAGGCACTACCAGTGAAGGTAAAGCTCCCTGGACACATGTTGTTACTGCCTCAGCCCCAGATTTGCTGCTTTCCCTCTTTTTTCTGAAATCATAGATAAGAAACTTGTTCAAAGTGGATTGCCAGAATTTATTTATTGTACTTTACTAAACTTCCCCCTTTTAATCTCTTTAAACAAAGAGGCACTTCATAGAAAACCTCTGCTGGTTTGTTAGTCAAACACTTTGACCTTTTGCATCTCAGCTGTGATTGAAGGGTATTTTTCAAGTTTGAAAGGCTCCTATGGGATCTCAGTCATTGCCCTGCATATCACAGGGAATAATGCAGGCAGCCCTTGTCTCTCCAGTTTGCACATCAGTTTAGTTTGGGGTGGTTTGGTTGCTCTGTTGCCCAGAGTATAAATCTCTCTACAAAGCCACCTGGACTAGCCCTGAGCATGCACACCACCTGGCATTGCAGCCTTTTAGGAAAGCATATTCTAGGGCACCAAGGGATCAGGATGAGACACCATTGGATAGGAAACCAAGATGTGAGAGAAGCAGTGGAGAAGGAGAGGTCCATGCTGGCCCCAACATGGTGCTGGATGCTGGAAATGGTGGCCTCTTGTCCTTCACTGAAGGCTCTGCTTTCCCCACTGGAAACCATCACAACTTGGGTTCTCACATGCCTTGTTCAGGTGTCCTGTCTGAGGGATAGTCAGGAGGAGCCACTGCTCTGAGGCAGGAAAGGACATGCCACAGTGTCCCAGAATTTGACTTATTTTGTTTCTGTTCAGTTGAAGGGCTATTTTTAAACACCATAAAAGTGCAGGAAAAGCAATCCTGGTGTTGTCATTGTAGGGCCCACTGGTGCCTGGCCTCCTGCTGGGGCATTGCTGGGTGCTCTGTTCAGGATTTCCCCCTGGTACCACATTTACCTGGTTTTCATTCTCCAGAGAATCCTCTCTTTTCTTCTTGTACTCCATAATAATTTTTTTCCTTCTTCTTTTTCCTTTCACTGAGGGAAATAGGATGGACAGTGGCAACAGAGATGCTCTTTAGGGAGAGTGTACAGTCCTCAGTGGCCTGTACTCCCCACCATCCCCAGCTGTGGGATACTACTAAGGCTACTACAGGGTACCTCCCTGCCTAGTTATTACCTTTGGTGCTGCTTTATGACTGTACCATAAACCACTTTCACCATTTAAATTGCCCTTTTCTGAATCCATTAGCTCTTTTGGCATGGGAAATGTTTACAAATGTAATAAGAAGGAAAGTGTCTCAATACACTTTCTTTGACATCTGCCATAGACATTTTTAGATTTTCCTTATGGATAGCTAACTGCTTGAAAATGAATAGGGTACTCCTTATGCCACGAACTTTCAGATTACTGTTTTTTATTTCCCTGCAGCATCTCCTTGGTTCTAGTCAAGCCTACAATCTTATCTACAATATTGATTTTGTAGCATTGCTAGAGTACAGTCTGTCCAAACTAAGCAGAGGGACAAGTAGCATACAGAACTTTCAACATTGTGTCACCAAATAAAATGTTGTCCTGGTCACTGCATTATCGAGGTACTCACAGTTTTCCAGTGTGAGCCACAGAAATCTACCTTGTCCAGTATCCTTAATTACTCAGGCTCCTGGACAAAATATTAATGCCTCTTTGAAGGAGATGTTAGTCAATGTTCAGGGTTTGCAAGAAGAATTGATTACAGAAGTCAGTTACTATTTCTTTGGTATTGTACTGATTATTTAAAAAGAATGTAATATTTTACACAAAACCTGTGTAAAATACAGTAAAATTCACATTCTTGTAAATGCAGTAAAAACAAATACGTGGCAGTTTCCTTGCTTACCATTTCCAAGATGCCTCTTCCAGGGAATACAACTGTACAAGGTTCAACAAGGCCAAGTGCAGGGTCACAGCAACCCCCTGCAGTGCTGCAGGCTGGGGACAGAGTTGCTAGAGAGGTGCTCAGAAGAAAAGGACTTGGAAGTGCTGGTCAACAACAGGTGAACGTGAGCCAGCCTGTGCCCAGGTGGCCGAGAAGGCCAATGGCATCCTGGCCTGGATCAGCGATAGTGTGGCCAGCAGGACCAGGGCAGTGATTGTCCCCCTGTACTCGGCACTGGTGAGGCCACACCTCATATGCTGTGCTCAGTTCTGGGCCCCTCACTGCAAGAAACACTCTGAGGCGCTGGCGTGCGTCCAGAGAAGGGCAACGGAGCTGGTGAAGGGTCTGATGTGGAGCAGCTGAGAGAGTTGGAGTTGTTTAGTCTGGAGAAAAGGAGGCTTAGGGGTGACCTTATCCTCTCTACAGTGACCTGACAGTTTTCTGGGGCTCCCTGTAAATGAGACCTCAGCCTCTTGCGCACCATTCTACTCCGTTATGCTTCTTTTATTACAGCCTCATTACATGGAAATTGAGCGTTAAACTAGCACAAAACCGCTGGAGTGGAGTGAGGAATTGGGATCCTCCCATTTTTACGCATATAGTTATGCCACAAGCTAAAGTGTGGGTTTCAGATTCTGAAGCTCTTGGCCTTAGGCTTTGTGTATGCATTGCTGCAACACAGCTGTAGGTTTGATGCTGTCTTACTAGGTGGTATACTGGAAAAACACAGCAAAATAATTTGATTCTGGGAAGAGATTACAGCACAAGTAGACAAAAAAACCCACGCAGTGTGCCTGACAGCTCCGCTTGCTGCTGAAAGGGCTCCACCTTTTCTCACAGATGGCTGCCACCCTCTATCCAAAGTAAGGGGAAGAGAGGAGAAAAAGAAAATATGAAAGCAAGGATAAGCACGACAGTCCCAGGTGTGACCATAACATCAGCACTTGGCGTTGCACAGCCAGTCCCTGGGAGAACCAGGGATGTGGGTGGCGAGGCCATTCCCACGGGACAGGACTGACATTGCCTCCTGCTTTCTCAGAGCCTCCTGGAGCCCAAGCACTGGGAGCTTCTGCTCACTTCACATCCTGAGAGCGACTGCTCCTCCCTGAGCACAGACGATTGGCAGTTATGCAGTACAAAAAAGGCAGATGATGGCATGGGCGGTGGTGCAGGAACGCGCCTCCGAGGTGGCCTTTAAGCAGTGAAGATGGTGGTGGAAAGGGAAGGGCCAAGGGAAGCCGCTTGGACTGCTGGTGCCCAAGGCCAGCCCTTGATGCACAGACACCAAAGCGAGCCTCATGGACAAGCATTGGCAGAAATGTTTGGTGGTTTTGTTTCCTGAGGCAAGGAACGTCTTTCTCAGGATGTCCTGCCAGCTTCCAAGAATGGTGTTACATGTCGCCATGATTGCCCTGGGACAGAAGAATATTGTGCTCTAGGTTAATTATAAGTGACATTTGAATAAAAAAATTTCTCCATTCGTCACCCCACCGATCCCTTTGCTATTTGATTCCAGTGTGCACATCTAAAATTAGGCTTTTGAAAGTACTTCATGGCAGGGGTTGTAAATGGTATATTTTCATAAGCCTGCTGCTCATGAGGCTTATGTTTTGCCATCTTATGACTTGGCTCATGGCCAGAATTGCATCTGCGTAAATTTGGGACTTGAAGGCTTGGTAATATGCTGTGACTTCAATAACAAAAGAGCTGAAAAAATTCCACTAAAGCATATCAAGCTCACTTAAACAAAGAGCATTGTTATTTAACCCTTACACTTGTACTAGCAAGAACGTGGGAAATAAATCCGCAGCAGTCAACAATCTACCAGGGTTTCAGCGTGGCATTATCCCCTCCCGAGATTTCCTTGAAACACCTTCATGGACATTTTGACACATGGCATGTAATCTCAGTTCAGCACTGCACGGATGTGGTGGGGCCTGCTGCCACTGTGTGCACTGGGGAGGAGGAAAATTTTCACTGGGGAGGTGAAAATTCTCCTTCACTGCTAACAGCCCAAGAACCCCACTTTGACAGCCTCTTCAGAACATGGCAGCTTATTTTTGTGCATTTTTTAATGATCATCCATTACATAAAAATAAAAAACAGGTCACCAAATCATCTGCACAAATAAGACAAGTTTTATGTAGTCGAAGGTTTGGCCTCAGAGCACATTTCAGTGGGGCGTTCCCTAAAGAGAATCTCAAAATAAAACTAGGCTATTAACAGAACCACTCTTCTATTTTTGTAATGAATTTTCTAATTTTAGTCCCCACTGCGGGCCCCAAGATTCTTCTGAGTTTTGGGCCAGAGATGTGCTGATAATAGAGGTTGAGATTATCTGCTTCCTCTGATTCACAGCTTGTTTACTTGAAGGAGGTAGTAATGTGCGTACTATGGGTGAATGCAAAGGGCAGCTCCCGATCCTCTGGCATTCACTGTGTGTGTGTCTGTAACACATTCCATTGTGCAGTTTGTGTCAATATCTTTGGTAGCACATTGCCACAAACTGTGAAAAAGCACTTGCAGCAAGGGATAAAGGTGAGGTACACTTGCTCTTGTTTTCTCACTCCCTCACATTCCTGCCTGTCCTTCATCCTGCTTTTCTTCTGACGTCAGGGTAACACCGCGTTCATTTAATCTCTCTGGTGTGTGGCATGCAACAAAGTCCTCTGTGATGCTATATTAGCTGTCTCCAAGCCTGCCTTTTTAGGGCTTCGCTCTGCTCCCTGCATTTTAGCGGCTCTTTACTGTGGCACCATTCTCGTCATTCCTTCTGATATTTTTGTCTTTGAGTTTCTCCACATCCTGTCATTAAGTGATTCCTTGAAGCCACACTATGCACCCCTGTTATTTTCTTTCCCTCTGAGCGCTTGTCTTTGTCCACCATCTCAGCTAAGATAACCAGGATAACGATTTGGTGTTTACAATTGCTAAAAAAAGTGAAAACCATAGAGGATTTGGGCATACCAGTGCTGTGATTTCACTACCAAATCATCGATGGAAGCAGCATGGCCCAAAGGACAAGGGCCGGACAGAAGGGCTGGACTTTTACCCTCCAGTTCTGGTGACACCAAGAGCAATTGCTTAACTCACTCTCCTCTGGTTTCCCCAGCTGTCACACAAAGCTGATGGGGTGCCGCTAGGCTGTGCAGGAAAGAGGCACTATAAGTGGCAGATAATTATTAGAATTGCTTGCTTGATTTCAGGCCATGACATTTTGTCTCTCTGGAGACAGAGGTCAGGGAGGGGGTTCATGAGAAGGAAATTCCACATTGCTTGAAGGCATAGATGGCATTTCCATTACTGATGGAGAAGTGTGTAAAATAAATAAATCACACATGAATGGCCTTATATTTAATAATTTTCTCTCTCTCTATCCCACTGGTTTGAATTGTTCTCCTGTGTTTACTTTGTTAGGTAGAAATCCCCTCAGGTTTGCAAATGCAGCTTTTGGTTGTGAATAACTTGTATGGCTCCACTTCAAAGGAAGCCTGAGCTTCTGACTGTATCTCTTCACTAGCTTTAGCCCTGCTGATACCCTTCCTTAGAGTTTTGGAAGACATCATCAGACCAGATGGGCTCTGTGCATGTCCTAGGGTCTGGAGGAGACCTTATGTTCCATTAGGCAACCCCAGTCTGGGGTCCTACCAGGGCCTCTTGGTCTGACCAGGGTGAGCTATCCCTGCTTTAGGGATCTCCAGGCTTGCACTGTGGAGATTTCAGGCCCCTGCTCCCCTGAGGGTGAGTGCCACCACTTTCCTGCCTGTCCCACCTGCTGCACCAGCCCTCCGTATCTTCATGCACTTGTAGGCAGACAAATTCTCACGTGGAAAACCTCACACCAATGCTTCTGGCATGAAGACAAGATCATGTAAAAGCACTAAAAGATTCCAGTAAGAGGGGGATTGCTGTGGTGGGGAAATCAGGGATCCACACCTGTCAGGGTGCTGGTGTGCAGAAGTGCTGCTGTTGTTTTCTCATCACCATGAAGCATGTCACAGCTTGTGGGCTGGTCCATCATGCTGCTGCTACAGCACACCATGTGCATCCCCATCCCAACATCTCTGTCTGGGCTGGCATACTGAGAGCAAGATGCCCATAAACAGCTCTCTCCTCTCCCTGCAGAGGGGCTGTGCCTCACTGCTGCAGCACTGAATGGCCACAGTCCCTCTTCCAGCCCGGGGTCCACTGGTCAGATTGATCTGGGCCAAGTTTACCACCTACAGTGCTTGTGGTGCTGGGGACCCCAAGGTTTCTCCGTGCTTCATGTTGAGGGATAGAAAAGGCTTTTTGGATTTTTTTACCATTCTTGGATACATCCAGCTTATAGCATGTGCACGGAATGATGTTTCTGCTCTGACTGAGTTGTTTAAAATTTGTCCAGATTTATCTTTTCCCATCTGGACAAGATTTTCATGCAGAAGAAAAGGATGTTTCTTAGGATCTCTTGATAGAAAGTCAGTACTGGGTGAGGGAATGGGTCATGTGCCTCATGGGCCTCTGAGGAAAAGTGCCAGGAGAAGGTGAATGGATAAACATCATTCATGAGGGTGAGCAGGAAAAGAGGGAAAGAGTCTTTGCAGAAACCTGCAGAGCCAACAGCCCAAACACTGCATTTGGAAAGGAGGGCTGGAAGTTTGCAAGACTGGGGAGGCTACATCATTTCAGGCATCCTATGTCCTCTTTGTCCTGTGGTTCTGCAGGTACAGACCCAGTGCATTTCCCTGGGACTGGGAGAGATGACCTTCCTTCAGGGAAGTGTGAAGTGTCATTGCCTGGCTAGCTCTCATCCAAGCATCTGCATGGAGAGGAACAGGAGATCAGTCATGGCTGGAGACTTCCTGCCGTGGGATACAGAAGTCTCTGCCTCCCAACCTGATGCATCTTTGCATCTGGGATTCGGCAGAGATGACCAAGGGTTGTCTGGCATCACACTGGCTGGGGGAATGATAATTGATGTCAGGTTTGGTCATGAAGACACTGAAACAGGGGACCTACAGATACTGAAGGAAATGAGGAACACAAGTAGCAGATTAGAGACCATGGACTTCAGGAGAGGACAGACTTCAGTTTCTTCAAACCACTGAAGGCTGTATCATGTAGAAACCAGCTCTGAAGACAAAAAAAGCTCAGGGAAACTGCTAGGTCTTCACTGACAAACTCTTCTAAGCACAAAATTGTCCCTAGTGTGCAGAAAAACAGACAGGTATAAAAGAAAACTGGCTTGACTCATCAGAAAACTCATGACTGAGCTACAGTGCAAAGATGGAAGGTAGGAAGAAACTCCTTCTTCATCAGGACAGTCAAGCAGTGGCTTCTTGGAGAGGCTGTGCAGTCTCCATCCATCAAAATTTTAAGGTCCCAAGTGGCTGAATTCCTGAGCAAGCTGATTCGGTCTGAGACCAAACCCTGCTTTGAACAGAGGGTTAGACTGGAGGCCTTCTGAGGTCCTTTGCAGCCTGCATGATTTTGTCATCATGTGAAAGAGTTAACTTGGAAGACTACCTGGTTCTTTATCATGTGTCATTATGATCATTGAAGCCAAGTGAATTTCCATCATAACACGCTGAGTAAATGTGAGTCGAAGCCTCTCTTCTTAGCCTTTTTATGTGCACATTCAGGAAGGCAGCAGCTTTGGAAAGTCTGGATGTTGCAGATACCAATAACACTGCCAAAGAATGCTGGAGTCATGTACAAATGCCAATATACAGCTACTAATTCTCTGTCTTTCTACAGAAGTAGTTATAAGACCTACCAGTAGGTTAAAAGGATATTTTGGTTTAAAAATAGACAGTCATGACATCATTGATGTTACAAAGAGAAACGAAAGGTTTCTATTACTGCCCTCTGATTCTGTATCAAAAATCAGGTGTTATTTTTCCAAGAACAGCCCTTCATGGAGTGGTGAGTATTGTTGGTTTTTCAAGGATTATGGAGTAAAGCTTTGTATAAGTTCAAGCTCTTTAATATTTGGAGATCAGCTTATCTTATTGGGCAGGTTGCCAAAAGTGATTACAGCTGCAGAAACTCCATATTTGAACAAGGATTTTATCAAATCACTCACATCTGGAAAAAGGCCAAGAAAAAGAGTGACTGGAGAGGGTGGAAATCATGCCTCAAAACTGGGATGAGAAGCTGTGGAATTATTCAAAAGCTATGAGAATTCACGTATACATCTGCCAGGTGACCGAGATTGCCATCTGAAGAAGGCATTATCCCCAGTTAGACCAGGTTTAGCTAAACAAACCATTCCACTAGGCATAATTTGACATTTTCCATCCTTATAGCTTTTCTATCACGTGTGGATGCCCCAGGAGCACTGTAAATTCATACCCTAATTTAGTGCACACTAGCCTCCCCTTTGCAGACAAGCCCTTGGAAGCAGAGGTACCTCCTCCAGTATGAATGCAGTACTGCTTATTTAAATGCTGCAAGATCAGGAAGCGATTCATGGTCACTGCAAACAAAAGTGGGTAAATGCACCGCTGGCTATTGGAGTAGATTACTTAATTTAGTAATTAAGGCATCCATTACATTTGGATTGTTTGTCCAAAAACCGCAGAAATAAATCCATAGGCATCCACTTTATGTATCAGTGTGCGCTCTCCACAGTCTGTGGGAGCACTGTGTGCAGAAGTACTTTCTCAAGCACCACTGAAGGCTCTTTTTTCACTAATGTGAGAAAAGGGGGAAAAGGCTACAAGACTTTCTGTATCCCAGTTGTGTCCCACAAAGCAGCTGTCCCCAGTCATACGCGTCAGGCCCCCCAAGCACACAGGGCATTAAGGCCAGCTGGCCGGGCTGGGGAGGTGTGCCAACACCAGTGGCAGCGGCACCGGCTCCGAGCACAGCGCCAGGGGAGCGCTCTTTGAGCGTGGCGTGAGACTGCTGCTCCAGCCTGCTTTTTGCTAATACTCCAGCAGGAAGTCTGCACCAGCCAGAAGTTCCCCAAGGATTCAGGGGCAGTAAGGGCTGTAAAAAAAACATGTTACTTGGTTTCAGGCCACGGTCTGCATCTGCATAGCAAGCTGCTGTTTGCACATGAGTAAATTCAGGATCTGTATTCCCTTTGCTCATTTCAATACAGTCTGTGAGTTCACAGAGTGAACATTAAATTCAGATGTAGCTGGAAAAGATTGCCTTTTGAACTAAAACTTCTCTTTTGTTGATTCCTTCTGGAGTGTATTGCCTGGAGTAAAGCATTTACAAGTGCCAGGTTTTCAATTAATTCCACTTACATCACAATTCACAGATTAGAGATGGAACGTGTGGCCAGGTCATCTATCTTATCTGCCAGTACACCATTCCAGAAAGAGGGGATATAGGCTACTTTTCATTTGCTCGCCCAATTAGAAGGGAGCATTTTTTATATGCAAAAACAACAATAATAATTCACGTGATATTTTTGTGTCACTCGAGCTCCTGTGGTGTGTAATAGATGTACAAAGTGGGAGTGTGCACACACACACGTGTGTGCATCAGGAGAAACAACCAACAGCAGGGAGAGAACCAGAACTGAGTGCTGTATATGCATAAGGCATGTCTACACAGATCAGTGCAGACAGACGTGGGCTCCTCTGCAGGGCATGCTAGCTTGGGCACAGAGCTGCAGGAAAATGGCTCAGTGACTTTCAGATCAGACCGGCTCCCATTTGATCAACTCAGATCATGGCAGATGTGTGTACTTGTCTGGGCTCATCCATGTAGGCATGCCCAAACTCACCTCTAGGCTTTCAAAATATCCCTGGAATGGAAAGGAACTTTTCCAGTTAGGACCTAAAATAAATATTTGCTGGGATAACAAGCAAATACTGGGATACTTGATAAAGTGTTTGAAGTGGAGAGAGACAAAAAGGACAGTATAAACCAAAATTAGATGATGATGAAACAGGTTGTTTAAGCAGGACCCATTTATCAGGAAACTATGGCAAGTCTCCAGCTCAGGGTCAGGTATTTATTTCCAAAAGCAAAGAGGAACATGAAATTCAAAGAGTAAAATTTGGCAGAGTTCAAAGAAGAAGAGTACAGAAGGAGGAGAAAAAGCAAAAATTAATTCTCTTTATGGGGCTTACAGAGTGAGCTATGCTTTGGGTACCTTGGATGTTTGTCTCCTTTTCTGCTCTCTGACTTTTTGGAAAAGAAACTGTAGAGTGATCATGGACATTAGCATGATCATTGATCAAATTTACCTTAAGCCACCTAATCAGAGCCACTGTCTGAAGTCAGTGAAGAGGGCAAGTCACTCCCAGAAGCTGCATTTAGGGTGGTGAGAAAGGAAGTTTAGTGTTAAGTGCCATGAATTACACCCTGTGGTTGGTGTCTCTTTCCTTCTTTTGATCTAAAGCACGTGAAGTCAGGGGAGGTGAATCTCAAAGGAATTAACAGAAGGAAGGACAGTAACATTCACGGAGGATTCTGCACACACCAGATGCACCTGCATCTCTGGTGTAACCCTAGGAGTATCTTAGTGAGGGTCAACATATCTGCAAATTTTGTAGATAATGAAAGGCCTCAAATTAATGTCCTTGATTAAAGCAGAATTCAGAGGTAGCACTGTTGGAAGAGGCAGACTCACTTTTGACCATCTCCCCATCTTGCAGACCACATTCCTTGTCTAAACAAGTATCTCAGTCTATTGAGATACTTCGAAGTCACCATTTCCTTTTATGGTGGTGCTACAACTCTGAGGTTTAATAAAAAATTGTAACTTGTATCATGTGTTTCCTCTGCTTATACAGATATTGCCAGATCAAATTACTAAAAAAAAATTCCGCTTCACTTGCTCCATTTAAGAGTCTTAATTTAGGCTTTTTCCACTATCCAGGTTAGTAATGGTTAAAGGTCAGATTCACCTCCAGGTTTCCTTTAACAAACACAATCCATCTGTGATGTAATCAGACACACACTGTTATAGTGTAGTACTTCTTATTCAAAAAATCCTTGGTAAAAAAAGCTAGTGCTTGCAGGTTCTCTCTTTCTCACCACTTACCTGACCAAATCTGCCCAAAAGAGTAGCAGATGCAGCAGCATCCTTGACCATCCCTATGCAGGCTGTGAGCAAGGCCCAGATCCAAGCGCCTAACACCTACAACACATGAGGATCAAGGCACTCTACAGGTCTGTTTGTCTCCCTGCTGCTCTCGCTGCTCTGACAAAGAACTCCTGATGTTAGAGAAAATGAACATTAATAAGTGTGCTTAAAACAAAGGCCTTAATAATGTGGTAGAGGGGCCATACTTTCCCCTTTACCCCATAGGTGAGATTAAAAAGTGTCAGTGCTGCAGTGCCCTTCTCAGGTAAGAAAAAGCCAGTGAGGCTGCCTTGGTGCACAGACTAGCCCGGAAAGGAAGGAAATGTGCTGTGTACTGTAAAGATGGTGAGTATTTAAATACCTGGCTGAAGACGCCTATAAAGCACAGCAAACACAAGAAAGGGCAATCACATGTGCAGCAGCAGCAGCAGTAATTATGCTGCTTGGCTGGGAAGACCTGAAGGCATCACTGTGCTGTGGGAATGAGTGGCCCAGGCCTGTGTTATGGCTCGTTGTGTGTATGATTGGTAAAGGCTGGCCATGGCTAATCCCAGTCCTTATCCCCTGCTCTAACTGAGGTCACTCACACCACTCTTTGGGAATGAAGTAAACATTCAACAATGAAACACCTCTTCACAGTGGCTCTTCACCCTTGTTCCCAGAGTAACCTCTGTGAAAAGTCACAAAAAGGGTAACATGTGGCATCAGGAGTATTTTAAATGGGGACCAGTTGTGATTAGGGGATGGCTACCATCTGAAAATCTGTGATTATTAGAATAACTAATGTAAATGTATTCTACTTGGGCTAGATCAGCCATGTCAGAGATTACTGCAGTTTAAAAAAAAATTAAAACAAGAAGTCTGAGGCAGCTGTATTTCTCCAGGAATTTTATTTTTTTTTAATGAGTGTTTCATTTATAAAGCCCAGATTTTAGTATCCTGCACAGCCACAAGACGACTAGGCCTACCTCAAACTGATCAAAATGGAATTTTTCCATTGGGTTCAGTTGACTATCCAAACATCTGTTTTGTGGTTCGTTCTACCTTATACGTCAATATGATGTTAATCTCCTTTATACAGAAAAGCTGAAGCAGTGCCAATGATTTAACTTCCTACAAAGATGGAAGAGCCTTTCTCAAGCTGTAAATCCTTCTGGCCTATGCCCAAAGTGAAAAATGTAAATCACCAGAGTGGAAACACGGCAAACAGGATTTTCTGTCTAAACAAGGGCCGTCTTAACTTTGGAAATTAATCAGGCTCTTTATTAAAAACACCTTCAATGACAATGAAGACAAATCTCCCAGAAAATTACTTTGGAAATTAATCAGTGTATTCTTTACATATTTTTTCCAGTAATTCTCTGGGAGATTTGTCTTCATTGCCATTGTAGGTGTTTCTAAGCCATAAAAAATTATCTTCTTCATGAACAGAGCCAGCAAAAGCATTTTTAATGCATTGTAAGCTTGCTTTCTCTATGGTACTTTCTAAATAATCCCATTCCTTCCTTTCCCTGAAACCAAATTTTTACTCTTTGCAAAGGTGGACCTAGTGAGGGGGCAGGAGCAAGGGGATTTATAGGCACCATTCCTGCCCCCATGGCTGTCATTGTCCCACTTAGGAAGAAACCACTTGCATTTAGATCCAGTCCTACAGATATGAGTCATTACAGCAAAATTCCCAACAAATGATCAAATTTTACTCTCCATCCCCCCACCTACCTTCTTCATTCCCTGTGATTTTCTCCAATTAACAATCTAGGACAATCCCAGCTTCCTTTGACAGGGACTTCTTCACCTCTTGAAATCTGAGGACTGTCACAAGCAAGTTTTGTCATTCATGATACAGTGCAGTGCCAAAGCAGAGTTGAACAGTTTGGGAGTACACACTGAGGGATATGGGACTGCGGCAAAGGGAAATCTAGAGGGACTTTGAAAATGCAGCAAGATTTTCACAGAGTTTTGGAGGGGAAATGGGGTACCTGAATCAAACAGAAATTAAGAAAGCATGGCAGCATCTGCAGGGTGGAGGCACAGGAGAGGAACAGATAAAAGGAGCAGATGGAGAGCTGTGGAGAGGGAGGGACAGGAATGGCAGGGTGAGGTAGAAGTGCAGGGAAGATGTGGATGTGGAGGAAGGGAATGTGGAGAGCACATGATGCCATAAAACAGCAGTTTCGGCAGAAAGGCTCTTGAGTCCGGAAGAGCAAACAAAAGTAGATGCGTGACATGGGAAGTTGGATTGTAAGTAAAAGGGTTTGGAGACTGCTGCCAAAACTTTACTGAAGTTTAGGAACAGGAGAGCAGCTCCTGCTCTGTTTCAGTCTGAAAATCTTGTCATGTCCTCCATAAATTCTGGCAGCAAATGCTTCAGGGGAAGGCGTGAGAGCTGTAAATGGGTGCAGAGGCAAATGCAGCTGTGCTCAGTTTGGGAGGAACAGCCCATCGCATTGCCCCACACATGGCAGAGTTGATTTAGGGGGCTCAGAAAGCTTCCTTAGCTCCTGCATAAGAAATGCTCACCTTGGAAGGCTAAGCTACTTCAGCACCACATGAGTCACCCTGACTGTATTTTTAGAGGCTGACAGGAATTTTGGAGAATAAGATATAGCTTCTCAATTCAACACTGTTTTCAGTACATATACTCTCTGGAAATGTACTCTATCCACATCCATGCCCCATGTGGCTTTTTGAATCTTACATCTTAGCTAAAAAGAGTTCCCATGGTAATGAATGGTCTAATAATACGTCTGTGGAAGAAAAGGTTTCTTTTTATCCATCTCAGATTTCTTGCTTTTTACATGTCAGTGAGCTATTATTAGAAGGGAGAAAGAACTACTCACATCTTCTACCTAATGTAAATAATCCAAATCTCAGTTGTACTTTCACAGACACCAAGTTGCAGAGTAAATAAAAAAGCAGAAGTTTGACACAGGCGTGAACACAGCAGGATTTTGCAATAGCAGGAAGATCAGATGAATGCAACTTCTTCGTAGCAACTAATAGAACCACCCAAAACACAAGACATGGTATTAATGAGATTAACTCCCACACAGAAATTTGCTAGAAGAGAAAAATCGCAGGATAGAGACAGTCCTCAAGATTTTGGGCTGTTCCATGACTAGCATTGCATTGTTAGTGCAGAGAATGAAGACAGCAACTGGAAGAGAGGATCTTCTTCATTTCCTTCTACATAAGAACATGGAAGGGAGGATGACCTGTACAAGTGTGACCATGATATGACATATCCTATAACTCTTATAAAACTGAAATGAGAAAAGGCCAAAATAAAGAGAATGTATTTAAGAAAGCAGTCCTTCAATTACTCAGACATCTAGCAGGCAAGGTCAACACAGAAAACAAATGTAAGAGAGGAAGGACCGAGGGAAGGTAGAGAGTCCCTGAATGTTACAGTAAGATTAAAAGTCTGATATCTCCTAGTGAGGAGGATGTCTAGAATTGAGTGTCAGAGGAAAATGCGGATAAATCACAAGGCTAAAAAAAGGTCAGCATATTTCCCATCATTATAAGGGAACAGGGGAATTACAAGGCAATTAACTTTTCTTCAGTTCATAGAAAAATGCTGGAACAAGAAATCAGAGAATTTGGAGCACCTGGAAGATGAAGAACAGATGAATGACACCTAACAAGGATCTATCATGTCAAACTAATATAATTTACTCTCTCTGTCAGGGCAGCAGGTCTTGGGACTTAGAAGGAAGAAGTTAATGGCACGTTAACTTTTATTAAGGTTTTCAACACGCCTTGCATGACGTTCCCATAAACAAGCCCAGAAAAAAAGGAGTGGATAAATGTTAGGAAGAACTGTTACGGGTTAAAACCATGTAATCAGAGATTAGTGCTCAACACTTCATTCTCAAATTCACAAAAAGTATCTGCAATGTCTGTACTGCATCCAGCACTATTCCGGATTTTCAACACTTCCATGAGAGAGCAGGCATATGCTTTTTAATTATATGAATGACTAAACTGGGAGAAGCTGCAGTGATGACAGATGACAAGACGAGAAGGTAGAATGATCTTGAAAAACTGAAGAAATTATTTGGAAGAAATAGGGTACAACTGGAAAAAGCTAAATTAAAGGTTTTAATAATTAAATAGTTATAGCAATAGGAAGGAATAGGAAGAGGATGCCCAATTAAGGCAGGGTAATGCAGCTTGGGGGTATAATAGTCTGCAAATTCACTACTAGAGAAGAATTCAGACACAAAATGAGCAACAGCTGTGGTTATGATGGATACAAATGACCAGTCCATGAACTATGATGTAATTATTTTGCTATATGTGGCGTTGGTAAAGTTGTGTTCCACTCAGGTCACAGTCACTCAAGAAAGATTTTTCCTCTAGGGGTTGGTAGGGAGAAGGGTTGGAGGAATTTGGGATAGTTTGGAGGAGGCTCCTGTGAAAGATGATGAGTCCTTAAATATCTCAAAATGACACATGGAAGTTACTGAACATTTAAATAATTCTTTAAATATAGAAAAGCAAAGTCGTAGGAAAGGAATAAACTCTTCTCAGTGTCTGCAAAGTGTTGGATGAAGAGTAATGTCATCACAGCAAGGAGGAGAGGTTACTGCTTACCAGGAAAATTTCTGCAGAGCAAGGACTGTGCAGCACTGAAGCAGACTGGAAAAGGGGAACAGTGAAATCTCCATTTTGAGGGCTTTTAAAAACAGATCAGGTAAGCACCTGCCAAGAATCTCCTGTATTTAACTAATGTCTGTCTACTTCCTTCTTTGAATCACCCATAATTTTGTTATCTTACAATTCACACTGATTCCCAAATTAGTCATAAACATTGTGACTAACACAGGCACCAGTTCAGGATCTTCTGCATTTCACCATATATTTGTAATGAAAATAAACCTGTAGTCCTACCCACTGCTTTCTGTCTCCTGCAGAATGTCCGGCTCGTGATAGTGCTCTGACTCTTATTTTCCCACTGTTTATCTGCAGGGGTGATACCTGACTAGATCAGTGTAGAAATTCAAACAACTTTTTCTGCCTTCAGATGTTATATTGCTCTAGTTTCAATGATAGTTTCAACCAGTTCTGAGACGTGAATGCAGCAATTACTGCTCATTGCCATATCTTAGCTTGTGTATGTGTAAATACTGGATAAGCTTTCCATTTGAAGTCCTCAGGCACACAGTAAGCTTACCTTCTTTCAGCCCATCAGCCTGCTTGAGTGCTATCTCAATGTAGCAACTCCCACCTTTTTTAGTTTTCTTCAGCACCTCAGTTGTGATATTTCCCCAGCATCTTCATCTCATCTTTGGGAACAGATCCAAAATCAACACAGGTGAAGACTTACACTGAACTATAACTTGCCTTGTGTTCCTTCAGTTGCTTCCTTCGGACCCTGGTGCTCCCACAGTCCTGTGGATTTTTCCTATGACTATCACTTTTGTCGGACTTAAGAAAACCTCTTTTTATCTGTAGTGGGGGCTTTTTTTAGTTATATCCCTTTGAAGCCTTTGTTGATCCTTCTGATTTCCTGGTAATTTATCACCTACCATAATTTATAATCCTGTTTATTGCCCTCAGTAGGGTCAGATTTCTAAATGCTGAAGGACTGTCTCAAATTACCTCTTAAATCTTGGGACCTGGCATTCCTCTGCTGTGCCTGGTTCCCTCTTACTCAATCCCATGTATATCTTCTGACACTGTGTAACTGTTTTGAGTAGGTGACTTTCTAGGGATTTTATTTTAATTTTAAAGCCTTTTAAACTTACCTGTTCGTCCTATTTTTTAATGCTTACCAGAACACTGTCATTTTCCAGTGTTTTATTTTTAACTCTGTGAGTCCAATTATATGGTTGTCCTTGATTATTTAATACTCAGCTACTGTTGTTTTCTTTGAATTAATTGCTGTGTGTTAATTAAGACTGAATGGAGATTAGCTTCCTCTCTGATGTCCAAGCTCTTGGCCTAGTTACTCTGAGACCCACCACTTGCATCCAAGAAACTGTCTCTCTGGGGCTGGTGTAAGCTGTCCAAGCTGTGGGTAGGCTGCTGAACTCCCCTGCCACTGCCTCTTTCCTGCTGCTGGGCTCTTTTCTGTCTGTACTCACTTTCCTTCCTTTTCATCTGCAGATGTGTATTTTTGCTATGATCTTGCCATCAATCTGGCAATGTCACTTTTCTTGGCATTCATGATGATATAAGCTTCCTCTTTCTCTCCAAAGGCTGTGCATATCTGGGTTTGCTCAGGCTGGCATTTCGTCAGCAACACTATTGAGTTGTGTCTGCGTCACCCACAACCACTAATTCCCCTTCTGGCCGAGGGGTCCCATAGACCTTGGGCAGCAAGGGCTCTCTGGCCATGGTATGCTGCTGGGCAGGATGAAACCCCTGCTTTCCCTGCAAGCTCCGGAAAAACTTTCACCTCCCACCTCATCCTTGCAGAAGTGAGGAGATCCTATGCTCCAGGAGGACCTTTATGGCAGTGTCCTGCTCTGGCACAGGAGGGAGGAAGGACAGCAGCTCAACTCACAGTGTTTATTTGGAAAACAGAGTTCTTCAGGGAAACAGTTCACTGTGTCAGTGGTGCTGGGCCTAGCACGGCTGGTGTGCCCCTGTTTCAGTCCCAAGCAGATGATGTGTCTCATTAAGAGGAGAATACAGGCGACTGTTAATACATTTCTTTTGAAGACTTCTCATTTGGAGAGTTAATCTCATTAAACCCATCTGCAGCAGCCTGGGCAGCCGCAAATGCCTGCTCAAGAAGCTGCCATAATGAGGCAAAGCCTTCTCCCTGCTCAGCTTCCCCCGGCGTGGCCGCAGCACCGCGCATCGTCCATCCCGCGCTGCCAGGGACACGCGTCCATCTGTCCTTGGCAGGAACGCGCTGCACACCGCTCGGCGCTAATCAGGAGGATGTGCTGGGGGCATGGACACATAAGCCCTCCCGTGTCAGGTTGTGTGTTACACAGCTGTTTGAATTGTTGGGAGGCTTTCCCTCGCTGGTTCTTTTACATGGTTTATATGGTGTGAAGAGAGCCTTACTCTTGAAGGGACTTAAAGACCTTGGCCCGGTTTTTCTGTGGTCTTTAAAGATCCCATGACGCTTTTGGAGAGAGCTGGAGAATTACTCTCGTTGTGCTGCTTAAATTTCAACAGGGAGAATTATGTTTTGCTTTTCTACCCTTTCTCTTTCTGTGTTCTGCTTTGTAGATTCAGGCATTATTAATATCTTTTATAGCATTTTAAATGTGCACTGTGTGTGGCAAAGTGAATGGAAATCTTAGGGGTCAAAGTCAAAGGAAAATCCAATTGTGAACAATTTCTGTGCTGGGTGAAGGTTGTGGTAACAGGAAAGAGGCAGTGCTGGCAGATAACATATGGGCATTGCAAATGTTGAATAAAAAAGTCACAGCGCTATTAACTACATAAAATGTTTTTTAATTCTGATATGATTTTCAAAATACTTTTTAATTGGAAAAAATTGATATTTTCTTCAAAAGCATATTTCTTTGACATTATGATGGAATTCAGAGGATAACAGACCTCACATCTGACATAAATACGGAATACCATGACTACACATCATAAACCAGCTTGATTTATGTCAATGTAAATGAAAGCAGAATCTGTCCTGCAGCAGTACCCACAAGACAGAGTGTGGTAGCCGGTCTGCTGTCTCACGCTCGGGTTCCTTCTCAACATTAGAAACAATTGAATGCCAAATTTGCAGAAATCATCTGGCTTTGTGTAACAGGTACATAATATCCATTAAGGAAGAGGTGATGAAATGAGAGGAAATGAAATGGAAAGACTTCTTCAGAAATAGAGGAAGTAAAATGGGCAATGAGAAAGAAATAGCTTCAAAACCAGGATTTTAAAGCCCTCCATTAATTTCTAAAAGCAGTCATAGGACATGCCTGAAGGTTTTCTACAGTAAATAACAACTGTAATTAAATTACTGAGAACAGAAAGTGCATGAACACCACAGGCTGTGTCTGTCCCTAATATGGGCTTTCTACCAGAAGTGGTCGTGCCTTCCAGACCACACTGTAGTTGCTGTCTACGCCAGTCCTAGCAGCTACATTGTGCCCCAAACATCACGTCCCAGAGGATGTTCTCTTGCAGGCAAGCCAGCCAGTGAGCCATCAGCTGCCCACCACCCACCTCTCCTGCCCCACAGCTCCCCAGCACAGGCTGCACCCCTGTCCAGACCCTGCTCAGCCCCATGGGCCCTCCCCACTGCCTCCTGCATGGCTGAGTTTGGGGAGCATTGTGTAGCACCTCCCTTTGCTACAGCAGACAGAGGAGCATTGGAGCTGCATTTGGGCAGAAGACTGTTTGCCAAGCCACGGCGTGTGGGGAGCCAACTGCACCGGCAGAAAGTGAGCTTCTAGAAGAACCAGCAAAGAGCCTTAAACTCAAATGGCATGTCCCCCCTTCTTCAGGAGAGACCATAGTGGGAGCAGGGAGGTGGAGTGCCAAAAATGTTATTGCTTCATGTCTAATAGGCAATAAATGAATTTTATTATTTCTGTTAAGTCATAACCCCTGTGCTAGGTTTCAGAGCTGCTGCAACCTGTGATAGCCAGTATACTAGATAATACTGTGTCAGGGGAAAATATATGGCTTCCTGAGGTTCTCACTGCCAAATCACACCCCATCGCTATTGTTCAAAAATTGCCTGAGTCTTAGAACTGTAACAGATGACACTGGGAAGATACATTAAAGCACTGTAGTCAAATTTCATCAAGTAATTGCACAGTGGGGCCATTCTGATGTAACAGAAGCTGGAATTAAGTTTGGAGTTATGTATCCTGTTTTCTCTTTGATTTTACACGGGCCATGACATACGTCAATAGTTTCTTCTCTTCCAGGCTGCATGGAGGAAGCATTCAATCTAGTGGGTTAAAAATCTACTATGAAGCCATCACAAGAAAACCAGAAGCTTTTAAGGGAAGAAAAGTTTCCTCACTTACATTTGGGCATGGGTTTGAGACAAAAGGATGTTATTTATTAATAATTTAAACATACAAGACAAATAATTATTCAAATTATTCAAATACTTGTCCTACAGACCAGAGATAACACACACGTGGTTTGCTCAGGCTGACATGGGTCCCAGGAAGGGAGCTGTGCGTGCAGCTTCAAGACCATACTTTCCTTCAGGAACGAGGAAAAATCTAGAGCAACCAATACAGATACACTTGTTCCCAACTTTTGCTTTGCAGCTCGTTTCCTGATGTGCATGTCTGACATGTGATGAGAGGTACACAATTGCGGGCATCTGATGGAGGGGAAGAGGCAGTCTTATTTGTCTGATAGATGGCATTTCCACTCAGAGGAAAAGAGAGAAAATATCAGTTCCCAAGGGCTCAAAAGCAAATAAAGGATTATTTTAGTGTTTAGGAATCTTCCTTGGTTCACTTGAAAGATTTCACAACTGTAAACCCAACACCTTCTTTGCATCTGCCAAAGCTCATAAGCCTTTCCTCAGGACACATGGGCATAAACCCACCTTGCCTGGGCAAGGGGGCTGCTCTGGCTCCCCTGCCAGCAGCCCTGGAGCCTGTGAGGGTGCTGAGCATCAAAGCATCCTACAATTTAATGTTCCCGTACCGATGGACATACCCTGTGACAGTGGCCATGTAACAGCATCTGGGCTAAAATCAGTACTGAGATTTCCTGTGTGACACGCCATTCATTCCCTTCTTCCCCAAATGGGATAATTTAAAGCCATCAGATTGTTCCCTTTTAGAGCCAGGCGTTGACTACAGTCTCTTATCCCACCCTGTGGAGGCATGGGAGTACTATTGCCACCCATCACTAAAAGATGTCCTTTCCCCAGGTGTAAGCATTGATGGGACCCTTCCCTTGGCAGGGCCAGAAATCCGGGACAGGTCTGCTTCAGGGCCAGAAATCCGGGACAGGTCTGCTTCTGGGCTAAACATGCTGGACACATTCCTTGCCACAGTTAAAAAACTAAACTCGTATCACTTTGGATACTTCTGTCCAGTTTTAACTTTAGCTTTATTCTAACAGTTACAATATTAATGACACCCACAGTGTTTCCTGCAGGAGAAGACAACTTTTGAAGCATACTCAAGCTGTGCATTCAGTCTGTCCAGTCTTTGTATCATTCAGTTTTGCTAAATCCACTTTCAAGAAAACGCTAAATACTATTAATTTTCATTTTCTTACAAGCACTGCAGACAGACACAGCTGTGTGTTTGTAACCTTTCCATTGGGATTATTAAAAATTTATTATCATATGTTTTGTAAAGTACAGTAATTTCTCCATCTCCCTAAAACGGAAACATTTGTCCACAAATGTGGACATTTGACCTGTGTATCACAAGGTCCTCTAGGTAGTGGCTTGCCTTTCTGTCTCAGTTAATCTCTCTCTGCGTGACCAAAACACCCACTTTGGGCATGCCTTCCCTGCCTTGCAGCTCCGGAAAGGGTTCTGCTGTTCAGGTGCTCAGAGGCCTTGATGATGAAAAGCCATTAGTGTTACTTAACCCTCTCCCGGGTTTGGCTGACCTGGTAACCTGAAGGGAGAAGTAAATTACAGACGCCTTTACTGCTTTGTCTAATGTGTGGTGGGCTTCTTGGGTTATTTTTTGCTAAATTTGTTTTAAAAGCCCACATAGGAGTTATCTGGCATCTGCCCCACCTGTCAGACTGATAAGAATGGGCAAAGCCCACACTGCCCAAAGCCCTTCTTCCACCTCCCCTTGCAATTACTTGTCCTTCCTCTGGTCCTCTCCTTCACAGTCTCCTGCTGGGAGGCATTACCACACATTGTTCTTACAACAGAAAATTAAGACCCTTTCTTTTAATTTATCACATGCAGAATCAGATCCAAAATCTTTTATTCTGCTTCACAGAATCTTTTGTAACAGGGTCATGCAGTAACTGCATCAGAGATAAGTTATTACTTAAGGGCAGTTTTTTACTAGAACACCTGCCCTAGGGATTTGTCACAGCTCAGAGCAAGCTGCCCTTCTTGACCCACGCCAGCTTCAGGCCATCAATGTCACAGCCTTGCAGCTTTCCCACTGAGGGCTGCAGGGTTTCCACTTTCAGGTTTCATCAGACCTTACATCTTAGCTCCAAATCCACTGCTAAGCTATAGTAATTATAACACTATATACGAATTTTCAAAAATCACTTGAGGAGCTGGGAACCAGAGAACTTAACCTTTACTCATGGTCTTACTATTTTTATCTCTAGGTACTCTTGATGAATTTTCAACTTTTGCATCCACCTGTCAAGACAGGAGGAACATCCAAGCTCAAGATTCAGAGTTGCATCTCAGGAGATTTTCAATATTGAATCTTAATCTGCTGGCAATTGCAGCAAATCCCCTATAGGCTGAGTATAATTATACTAATATCAGTGATAAAAATGGACTGATTCGTTGTATTACCAACTGAACTCTGCTATTACTCCAGTAAAAGCTTTTACTGACACAAACCTATATAAGAAAATAGAAATTAAAACCATAGGAGGTGAAATTATATCAGAGAAGCGTGCCATCCTAAGGAATTTCAAGTGTGTAATCTCTTTAGAAACAAATAAACAAATGAAAATGAAAGGTATTTAGATGCCTGCCACTTACAGATTTAAAATTCTATGAGAGGTTTTCACACCTTTGAGGAGCTTGTTCTAGGATTATATTTTGTCTCTTCTTGCTTTCATTTAAGGACAACATGACTGAAGTGGTGCTGAGGATTTTGCTGTAGCCTCTCTGGTGGATGGTGAAAAGCTGCATGCTGTTTCTGGCACTGGCTCCTGAGCATCTGGCCTTGGACTGAAAACACTGTTAGGGTCGCAGTCATCAGTGCTACCTAGTTCATTGAGTTGGAAAAAACGGAACACTCCTAGTCAGTATGAATTAGAAAGAGGAAATCTTCAGGAAGAGATTCAGTTTCAACCCCATTCAGAGATCTGAGCATGTTTTTTTAAAATTACCATCACAGAGAGTGCACCAGGGGACACGTTCAGTGCCATTCCCTGTCCCACTGGGAGAACATATGCCCAGATGGAAAAGGGACAAAGCATCCTGTCACATTCATGTCCCCACACCCAGGGTCTCCAGCTGATCCTTAGCATGGGAACCCTTGCAGGGTGACTGTCCAGAAATGCCCCAGGTGCCATGTGGCCATGCTTGGGGTGGCCCTTCTACACAGACCAATGCCCCATGCCATGTGTGGAGAGTGGCTCCATGCAGGGGCAACCGCACCAAGCACCTGCCAGAATTTGCAGGGACCCCTCTGCTACACAGCTTGGGCTGCTGCCTCCTTTCCATCCCATAGGACAAGGGTGACTTTTTGGAAAGGGTGCTAAGAGCAGCTCCTGTACTTCTCCAAACAAGTCCTGTGCAGGCAGAACACTGCACTTCAGAGAAGACTGCTCCTTGCTGCTCTTCCTCACATAGAAACACCAATTTAAGGCTGCAGCTGTACTGGGAGGCAGTTAAACCCTTCTCATCATATTGTACAAGATGGGGATAGACTGTAAAGATGACCCGCACATGGGTCTGAACGATAACACATGACATGTTTATAGCATCAAATCCATCTTAGAACTGCTGGCATGCAGACCTGCTGAGGGGCCTAGGGAGAGCTGCTCAGTGGAAAACCACACGTGCAACCAGGAGCAGTGCACAGCTTCACTGACTACTGGGCAGAGATTATAATTTATGCTGTGTATGGTACTGGAAGGAGCTTTAGCTTCTGAGAAGTGGGTGGTGGATGCCTGAGCATCCCTGTGGATGCAGATGGGTTTGGAACTGTTGGAGCCCTAAGAGGGGATGGCAATCAGGCTTCACAGGAGGGATGGGGATGTTCCTGCTGCCAACCACAGTCAGCTGCCTGGTGGCCTTTGTGCAGGACAAAGGCAGGATGACACCTAAGGCTTGAAAAAAGCTCGCATTGGGCAACCCTGTCTTTGATGGGAAAGAGGTAGCAGGACCATTTTGGGGCCAGGGACTGACTGCTGCTTGATGCTGCTGCCTGCTTTGCCTCACTAGAACTAGCTTTAAATAGAGGAACTTGTCTGATAAAAGCATCTGTTTTTACAGACTTCCTAAAAGAAAAAATGTTTATTGCGATTTTGCATAACTGATGGTGTTATCTGAGAAGATAATTGTTGGGTGTGATAGCAAACATTCCTGTTCTCCACACAGCCAGCAGGTTTTGGGAATGAATAGGGAATTCTTGTTTGAGCAGTTATCCCTGATGGGTTCCAGCTTCTCCCCTGAGACAGGACTCACTGCACCATCTTGGGACTCCTGTATCTCTCAAGTGCAGCCCACGTTTCAAGACTCTCCTGAAGATCAGCAAGCCCACAAGGCAGCAGTTGTGATCCTTGCTCTCTTGTTGGTTTTTTTAACCGATATGGATTATTTAATCAATTGTGTTGAGGACCACTGTATAGAAAAGTCTGGAGACCACCCTAGGTGTGAGCTACAAGACAGTCAGCGTGGGCTTTTTTCCAAACACTCAGGTGGCCCTTTGAGCCCCCTCTCAGCCCTTGCTACCTCCATAGGCACAACCAATGAGTGGCACTTTGCCACCACCATGCCCATTGCAAAACCAGCCCTGCCTGGGTGAAAGCCATATCAGGACAGAAGGCAAATAAAAGGCAGTGGTGCAACGAGAGAACAGGCCTATGGACTAGCAGTCCCAGTGTGTGTTAGGTTCCACACCTGTTTCAAGTCTGTCAGATAAGCGGGAGACTCTCATTCTTCTGCCAGTGTGCCACGGGCGCGAGACAGCTGTGTAAGCACCGTGCTGACCACAACGTTTTAAGCTGGTGGGAGCACAGTGACACACCATTATAGCAGCAGTAGAATGGGCTTTAGGACTGCAGAATATGGTGTTTGGGCTTCAGGACAAGGACTCGTTTGCATGTTTGTTCCTGACTGTGAAGACATGCTTAGTGGAGCTGGGGATGAACTCTGTGGGGTGAACTTTGCTCTTCTAAGGATCCATTTTCTCTTGTCATTGTGTCCTGGTGGTTTTCACAGAATCACTGCAGATTTCTCTTTGTTGTCTGCAGCCGTGGGCAGGTGCAGTCAGCTTACCAGACTAGCTCATCTGATTGCTATTTTTTCCACAAGCTACCTTTCTTCCTTGTATCTTTGTAAAAGCTGAACAGGAGTTTGAACTTTTGGCTTCTTGCTTGATAAGACTATCAAAACTGCTGTGTTCCCTTCCTGGTAAAAAGGAGCATAAGGCTCCTTGCCAAGTGCATGGGGGAACAAGCAATATGTGCTATAAAAAACCTTTCTGCATGGAAACTTCACATCTTCACCAGCAAGTATAAATGCTGTTCCAAATTTTTTTCTCTACAGGTGCCTGCAAAGGTGATGCAGGACCCTTGGAATTGTAAAGACCTCTGGACAACTGTTTTGGCTCTGTGAAGCTGCTGCAGCCTTCAGGTTACCTGGATAAGCACCAGGAGTCCAGTGTGATCCCCTGCATGGTTGTGTGGCTCTGTGGGGTCCATCCACACACAGGGCTGTGGGGAGAGAAGGTGCACCCCATGCTTGACAGGAGGAAAGGCTGTGAGCAAGTGAGATGCACAGACCCATCTGAGAGGGAGTTTGTGAAAACTTCCCACATTCTCCGCGTGTGTTATGTTTGCTAAGGAAGTAGTTATTGCCTTGTCCTTGTGTGTTGTCGCTGTCAGTCTTGTTTTAATTTCTCTTTATCCGTAACATAGCAAAGAAAGACTTCCTCGTGCTGTGTTTACTGTTCTAGGTACCTGCTTCAGTGAGCAAAGATTTTGTGATTCTGGGATAAGTAAGCAGTGTGAGCAGTGGAAGGGAGAGACACAAGAAACCTATTGGTGGGGACCTGAGTTTAAGAGAAGGGGAGGAACAGGTATTCTGACTGTCAGTAGTTTGAAATGGGAAGATGCCATCTTCTTTGGGTCACGAATCATAAAAATCTCAAGGAATGGGAAACTCGAAAAAACCTCATATATTTTTCAGATTAGGTGTCTGTGATTTTCTGTGGCCATTTGTGGTAACGTGTGTACATCTGCACGCCACCCTCAATAATAAAATTTCACAAGAAAACTGCTCTGGTAATGTGTTTTTCCAAAACCAGGCAGAAGGAGCTTCAGGAGGCTCAGGACTGCCTCCAGCAGCCATTTCAGCACGGCATCTACTGCATCAAGCAGGAGATGACGGAGGCAGGCAGAAGTGCTTGAGTCCCAGCAATGTGCCTAGATGGGCCCCAGGCAGGATGTATGCTTCCCATGCCACCCACCTCCAGCACTTGTGTAAAGAGTGAGTGGGTGGCCAGGGTGTGACATCACAACACAGCATCTGCTCACATCCTTACACTGCTCCAAAACACCACAGGCTATAAAGCGCACAGAAAGCTTGAAGCCATCTCCCAGGGTTTTATCCCTAAAGCCTCCCGGGAAATCAAACTCTCATTCCAGACTCAGACCTAGTCACATGTGAGATGACAAACATTGAAATGAGTCTCAGATCTGAAGCTCGTCTTTTTCTTGTTGACAGCATTTAAATCTCTCTGGTTTTAGGCCAAGTTTTTATAGTTGTTTTCTTGTGGGTTTTTTTTAATCCTTTTTATTAGAAATACATCTCTGCAATTCTTTTTGAGAGATTTCAAAGAGAAATTTCTTATGTGAGTGTGGCAGAAGACAACTGATTTTCAAAATTACCCTTCAAGCCAACCACAGAAAAAAAAGCAGAAAGAGAAGACAAAAACGAGTCCTTGTCACATGAACAGGCCTGAAGTTGCCATTTATGCTGCAGTTCATGGTTCTTATGTGAGCCCAGTATGTTCCAGCAGCACTGTCGATCCAAGTGTTATTTGATTAGGAAGCTTGAATTAAGTGACTACTCCTTAAAAAGCAGCCTAGCAGACTAAACTAAGGGATTTTAGTTAAGGCACTTCCTTACGAGGAACAGTGAAGGGCACTGGGAACACGAGCTGTTTAGTGGATTAGCTCCTGAGAGGAGCCAGATCTCTGAAGCACCATCAGCTGGAAGTCCCCTGGTCTGCTGTGCAGGCAGGAGCGTTTTGGTGAAGGAGTCCTGGCCACATATGCTGCTGTTCTTGCTGTCTCACACGAAGCACAGGCAAGTCTGGTCCTGCGAGAAGCCCTGCAGCAGCTCGCGCCATCGATGCAGACAAAATCATGATGGCTCAGAAAGGAGCAGCAGTGCAGAGAGAAGAGTCCTCTTTAACAGCAGCAAGGGAAACTGCTGGCATGCACAAATAGGGCCTCTTTCAGGCATGTGGACCTAGAGGACTTCATGAATGTCATAGTCTGCAGAAAGAAGGGTGAAAAAGTTTTATCTATGGTCTACAGAACAGTGTACAGGTGATTTGTAATCAATGGTAGCTAGGCAGGGGTGTCTGGGAAATAGCAAACTGTGCTAACAGAAGATGAAGAGATAATCCCCTGAGTCACCATCAGGGTTTATGGGCAGTTGCTGCTTGGTGGGGAGAAGACGAGGAGTGGAAGATTAGTGTAAAGGGTGTCAGAGGTATGTGTTTTTCCAGGTGCAGCAAAATGGAGAACATGCCACTTCCTTGGGGATTTGCTTTCTCTATCCCTTCCTCCCTCCATCTTTGTTCCCTTGCATCACAGCAAATCCAGCACCCATCTTCAAGAGCTGATGACTATACCCTGCTACAAGACTTTCAATTCCTCCAACAGCTCCCAGATATCTCGCTCCTCTCACACCCTTATCCTCTCCTGTACCAACTGCTTTCAATGTCCCTCCATTGTGACCTGGACAGAAGGCAGAAGATACTATGCTGTTTAGAGCTATTTAAAATAATTTAAATAAGAGTATTGCTCCACTGTAGCGACAGAAGTTTTCCTCTCAAAAAGACCACCAATTTGGGCCTCCTTCCTCTCTACAGCTGCCTGTTAACCCAAGACTTGTAGGATCTTTGAGATTCCTACCTCATTGTCAAATTTGGTGGAATTCAATCAACCTGAACAAATCTATAAAGAATGGATAACAGACACATAGGGATAGCACAGTTCCATAAATGAAATTACGCTACAAAATCCATCTACAAGAGAGCTTACTGCTAGTCATAAAATAAAGAAACTGGTTTCATTTGCAAAGAATTTGCAATCTGGCTTTTGTGGTTTTCTGCAGGGGAGACTGATAAAGGTCTGAATTCCAAGCAGGGGTGTAGGCAGAATAAAAGAATTACTCTCCTCCTTTAAATGATGGGAAACATCAAACTGATTAGCCCAGCAGACTTGTACAAGGAAACAATTTTCATATCTGTGTTTAAGTAACAATGATACAGTCCATTCTTACAGTATGCGTCAGCTGAGGAGCTCAAAGTGCCTTGGAGCTCATTGAGCACTCCTACCTCCCCTTGAAATGCACCATCTTTGGAGAGATACGCAACAGTTGCTTTGCACAAGAGCTGGCAGGAAACGTGGAAGACATCCATATTGCATCTTTCCTAAATGGGGATTGATCAATATGCCAAAGGTGATGTTTTGTACACTCAAGAGAAAGGCTTGGGACACGGGTGTTACCCTTTGTGGGTTACCTCTCTTGACCTAGCTAGATATGCCTACACATCATTTAGACTGTGTACAGAGCAATCCCACGGCGCCCATGAGGATTTGGCAATGTCATGTCACCAGATGGCAGAATTGAGGACTGAAAGCTAGGATTTGTTGGTGGTGACCAAAAGTTTGTCTCTCAGGATGGCTGTTTCATCACCCATGGGACACAAGTTGCTGATGTCAGTGCACTTCTCAGAGAATAAGTGATCAAATTGCCAACACTGTCACCAAGGTCAGTACAATTAGCTTTCTTGCTGGTTGCTTCAGAAATTAGTCCAAGGGTTGTGTTGAGCCTTTTCCCACTTAAAATCTCATGGTTTAAAAGTAAGCCAGACCAAAACTTGGAGAGTCATGGGCGGTGTTGTTCCTGTACCCTTAAGAAATGGCTGCTGAAAGAATTTGGAAGTGCAGTGAGAGGTAGCCACAAATGCTGATTTTCAGCATCCAACCTCAGCCTTGCTCCAGCCATATCTGAGCAGTCACATCTCACGGTCTCTGTGTGTGACTCTCACAGCTACCTTCTGCCTCACGCTAACCCACCCCAAGGCCCCTGGTATGTGCCTAGTGCAGGGCTGCCATTCTGCCCGGCTGGGACCCACACTGGGACCAGGCACGGCCTCCTCTGTCACATGTGCTCTGCAGAACTGCAGGCAGACACGGAGCAGGGCTGCCCCAAGGCAAGGCTCATGCTCTAGCATAATCCCCACCCTCAGCCTTTAGATACCAGCACTCCTGCCCTACATGACCCAGTACCCCACACGCACCCAACAGCTACTTCCAGTGGCAGTGAAAGGGGTTGTGGGCACTTGGGTCTTCCCAAAAATAAGCATGCACAAGACTCTTTCATAACTTTGTTCATGCTTTTGCAAGAGAATTTTTCTGTTACTGCTTGGGAAAGCTTCCTATCGGCTTAATTTCATACACCTGACTGGCACATGAATGGCAGCCTCCACAATAGGTCACAATAACTCTGCAACCTGGCTTTTGTCCATCAAAGGGCTTATTTCCTTTGTCACCACATGTGGATGATTGTCTAGATAGAGCTGAGATCTCTCTATACATCTTACAGAATTCATGCTTTAATAGGCACTTGGGTTTCCAGTTGTTTACTTTATTTACTACCTCTGGTTTCCAAAATCCTCTAAGCTCCTGGGTATGCTTTTCCAAATTTTATCCCAGTTGATAGTGCCACACATAAGCCTCTGTATTACCCAAATAACTTCTGTGGTTGCTACTTCAATGGCTCCTCAAGCACTCAGTGCTTGAAGTGTTGCACTCAGTGCTTGAAGTGTTTGCAAGTGATCATATTTATTCTGTGTCCAGTTTAAACTGCTTGCACATAGCAACTAAAAGAGTTTCCTACCGTCTCTGTCTGGGAAAGCTGGCCTTCAAAACCACAGTCCCCTGTGCTGCCAGGCTGTTCATTAACACCTTTGCATTTTTAATGCACTGAGAATGGAGCCCTACAGGAAACAAGTGGTCTCAAAATCTCCCTGTATTCAAAAGAGGGTCCCCATGGCTCCGATCCTGCTCCTGCATCACATTTCAGCTCTCTGATTCTCACTTGTAGGTGCTAAAGCTCAAGGCTGGGTCTGCAATGGATAGTCAGCAACTGTGGAATGCAGGAGAAAGATGTCAGGGTAAGACTTGGAGAAACATCAGATATAATGGTGCAAACTGATACCCGAAATGAAGCCTCCATACCAGGAAAACTTGAAGAACAAGAGCTAAATGCAGCCCTTGCTGGCAGACATCATGGTGGGTGAGTTATGGTCACCCAGAAGGACACTGGCAAGTCAACCAGCAGGTGCCCATGGTCCTGTTCATACATTTCGTAAAGAAAGAACCTCAACTCCTTTTTTTAAAGGAACAATAAATTTGATAATAATATTTTTTTTAATGAGATTTAGAGTGACACAGCTAGTGATGCAATGAAGAGAAAACCATCAGCTGTGACAAATTACTCTGCTGCAGACAGCCCACTGATGAATAGCTCTCCTTGTAGATAAATTCATTTATCGACCCCTGACACTCATGTAGAGGCTTCCCCCCTCCCTGTCCCATTTTATATGTTTCCATTTTATACATGTTTCCATAGCATTCTTCTTTTCCCTCCCAGTGCCCTCTGTCTTGTGCTGAAAACATCTACATGTAAAGTGGACTGATCATCAAGCTCTGGGGCTCTCTGGAGTCACTACAACAAATTACAAATGATGTGAAGTGACAGTAAGAAATGAATAATCTCTGCAAACAGCATGATGTACGAGCCTGTTTGCTGCATTAGTCAGACACATGCTTCAGTTCAGCAAAGTGCTGCCAAAAATTCTGACCACACCCAGAAAGAAACATGAAAATATTCCTCCCAGGAAAACAGAAGGCTTATTTTAGTTAATTTTTGAAATGAGACGGTAGCCAGCTAACTGGATTTGACACGGAAAGAGAAAAAGAAAGCAGTATAGCCCTCCTTCCTCAGAAACGAATTATAAATATTTCAAAGAGTCTTTTAATTATTGGGCTACTACAAAAATGCAGACAAATGCTGGATGTGTGCAAGACATACAAGTCCATGTGTGAATTTAGGGGTAAAAGTATGCATAGATTCTAGCACATTGCATACCATTAATGTCCCCTTTGAGGGTTTCAGAATATCAGAAGGTTCAAAAAAAAAAAGAAAATAAAAAACATCCCTCTTAGGTCAAACACAGGCCTGGCACAGACTTGGGCAGCCCTGTGTCCTGACTCAGAGAGTCACCTAACAGATGTTTTGTAAAGAATATAAGAAAGAAAGCAAACATAGAGCAATCCTACACTTCCACAGTCAAGCAGGCACTGTGGGGACATTCTAAGCTGGAGGCTACATCTGGAGTCTGATTTTTAATAGTCACAGAGATGCCTACTGCTCAGGTGGTCTCTCTCTGCATGCTGGCGAGGTTCACCTTGTAAACAGAAGAGAGGAACAGCCCCAGGGACTGCTCTGGGCTGATACAGAAACAGCTACCACCTGCTCCCGCTCCTCCAGGGAGCCCCAGCTTCAGGGCATAATCAGCCCTAGGTTCCTTTGCTGAGAGAGCCAAAAAAAGTTATTATCATTAATATAAATTGTGGTGACGGACTCCCTAATTCTGTTCAGAGAGGTTATTATACAGCTATTACACTGCAACAAAATGTGACCACTACTGATCTGGGCTGGTTTGAATTAATGATCCAGAAATGAAAGACTCTATAACCTATTAACAGTCTGCTAAACAATGCCAAAGCCCATTACTTTGGTTTATTTGTAACCCGTCAGGAAGGACCCAATGCAAATCCAGATCTGGAGTCAATCCAGAGAAACTCCAAAGGCATCCCTGCAATCTCTCTCACAGGGCAAAGCAGCGACTGCCTGGGTTCACCCCGCAGTGGAGAAACACTCATTTCCATGGTCTTTTGTTCACACAGATGCAATCTGGAGGACAGTGATGAAAAGCGACTGGGGAGACATGAAGAGGGGCTTGGACCCCCACTTTGCAAAAGCCATCTGCTGCACCAGAGCTGCAAGACAATTACCTTCAATTTCAGCTCTGGTCAGGGCATGGCCTTGTTTTGGACTTTGCTGGTTGCAGCTGGCAAAAGGGGGCGTGGGCTTGGCAATGGCAGGGGTGCAGGCCCTGGTGGGCACTGTGGGGACAGGTCCAAGAGGGTACACCCAATTGCCTGTGACTTGCAACCCATCTCCTTGTGGGTTGATTTGAGCCAGTAGGACCCTTCAGCTGGCACAGGGCCATCACAACAGGGCCATCACAACAGGACCATCCCATGGTGTGTGTTTCAACCTAGCTCTCTACCCTACCACCCACACAACTGTTGGTGCAGGGAGTGAAACTTTGGTACCACAGTGATAACTTTATGCTATTGTGTTAATTCAAGCAATAAAGTGATAAGAGAATACCAAGAATACCGAGAATACCGCGCTGGGAGCAAGTTCTAATTGTGGGGCCATGTGCCGGTCTTGGCAGCTTGATGCTAGTGATTGCCTATGAAATAGCCCAGGTAGGTTGTGTGCTGGGCTGGCAACCCGGTCACGTGCAGTACTGCAGGTTTTCCTACCTGCTTACTGCCGGAGATTGCAAGTAAGGATAGGCACACAAGTGCGCTGAGGCAATCCGCAAAAATGAAATCACCCCTTCCCTCCCCATAGTTCCCCTCTGATGTGAAAGGAGAAGGAGAAGCGGGAGAAAAGGCAGCCTTTCCCCCAGGCCCCCTGCATCCTCCGCTACCAAATGAGCTGATGCAACAGCATCACCACCTCAGCAACTGACTGCAGCCTTGATCCAGTCCAGACTTTCTGCAGATCCCTACTGGAAGGAAGCCATTTTTCTTAAGTGTATTTCCAAGAAACAGTTGACAGGCTTGGCACAGCTATTCCTGGAAATGTTCAATAGGTCATCTTCTGGAAGAGAGTGCTGACTGATGGAATTGAACAGATCTTGTTCTGCATGTCATGCGCCGCTCTCTCGCGATGTCTTGGCATTTGCCTTTGCTCTTTGCCCGGGCCCCCTGCTGCCACGGCCTCCCCACCCGCCAGCTTCAGCGGCGCACCAGCCTGTGCCCAACCTGCTCTGCACCGAAGCGGCCACAGGATTCAGTGTGCTGGGAACCACATTTCCCTCCTGGCAGCACTGCCTAGGTTGTCTTGTGCTGCCAGAACAATTGCTGCGTGAAGGCAAACGTCCCCAGACTGTAAATTACAGAGCTACCCCCTCTGCACACAGACACCGGAGCCGTGAAATCCTGTGCATGCAGAGACAGGCATGCGCATGGCAGTCGGGAGTATGGGGACATGGGCTCTCCAACTCTGCTGTCCCCACTTGTCCCTGGCTGAGGCATATGCCAGAGATGGGCTTTTAGCTTTCGCGTCATGTTGTTGTTTGCCAGCAGTGAGGAAGCTCAGGGTGAAGTCATGCTAGGAGAAAGTTGCTTAAGGTGAGGCACTCTGGTAAGGGAAAAGCCCAAGATCCATGATGGGTGATTTCTTTTGAGCTTCTCCTGTGTTTAACCTGTTTCTGATTGTAATTGCCAAGAAAGTTCTATTCCCTTCACTGTTTTTGGGGCGGATCCTGGCATTTCTTGCTAACTGAGGAAAAGGTCTTGGACAGTGATCATGGCCCAACCTGAGCCAGGGCAGGTCAGGATGTCTTGCTGGCACTCCCACACAGAGTGAAGAAGTGCTGCCACGTGCCAGGACACCCCCACCGGCAGCAATGGGGAGGGTCTGGGAGCAGGGACAGCCATTCAACCTCCCCAACCTCTGTTTACCAGTCTTGGCATGTAGAGACTGCCAAGGATTGTGCCCTCAGGGCACCAGTCAGGGAGGAAAGTTGCTTCATTTCAGAAAAGCACTTAAGTTTGCCCCATGCAGAGTGCCATAGCCTGGCTCTCCAATGTCCCAACCAGCCTGGCTGCAGACAAGGGAGAGCTCAGGACCCCACTGCATCTGAGCTTCAGGGTCAGGCTTGCCCTTCTGTCCACAATAGGTATTTTATAGCCATGTTCAGAGAGATCTAGCATGGCTGGATGCTTTTAATTTTGGCCTAGGTAGCTCCCTATCTTAGTGAAGGACCTTTGCTTCTGTAACAGCACAACCCAGAAGGTATGTGCTGATACCATCAACAGCAGCCATGAAATGCTCCCTGTCCCATGAGAGGAGCAAGAGCAGGGCTTGCCTTCATGTCGATCCTCAATACTTTAAGATAGATAAAGCCCTGGAAGGACAGCCTAGGTGTTTCACCGGGATCTGGCACAAAGAGCTGCCCTTGCCTCTGCATTTGGGCTGTGGTGATTCTGCAGGTTAAATACTGTTTTTCTTTCTCTTCTGCATGCTGTTCACTAAAATTATTTTAAACAATGCTTTGCAGTTTCTATGCTGTCCCACTTCAACATTATCCACAAATAACGTACTTCCGCTCTGCCAGGAGTGAAATTTCATCTGTATCTGTAAAAATATCAAGACAAAACACACTCAGTCTAAACAGTTGCCAGAGCAGATCCACTGAGTCCTCAGGTAGAGGCTCAGAGAAGCTATTCCTTTCCCTCTTTCACATTGTGGATACATTGCACCGCTGCTTGATTTCCTCCTTATTGCCCCCTCCTTGATCCCCAGTGGCCCAGAGCTCATCTCCTCTAGCCTGTGGGTTCCTAGAAGTAATTTAGCATGCAACTGCCGAGACAGAAAAAATGAGGATTGGAAGGTACTCCTTTGTGGTAGCAATGCAAACAGGGGTGAACATGCAGTGGACACTCGTTCCCTGTGCCTCCGGAGCAATCCCACTTCACACCTTCCTGCTCATTCTTAGATGCTGCAAGTCTTCCATGTTTGAAAAATACAAAGAATTTTTTCAAGGAGACAGTAAAATCACTGCCCCTGTTTACTGGTGAGCAGTGCAAGGGGGGCTACCCTGAGCTCACAGGCACCAGGGCACCCAGGCCACCGACTTCAAACTAGAAGCCCATGAAAGAGAACCATAACACTCATGGCTGGTCACCCCACTGCAAACACAAGAACGAACCCTGAAGTGTAGCCCAAAACAAGGACTTTCCCCAGAGCTGAGGGAAGGTGTGAAATGAAAGGCTCTTTTTAGAGAAACTCTTTCAAAGGGATGATGTTGTAACCCTTCTGAGTAGAGAACAGGAATGTGCCTTTACTCTTTAGGTTTTGCTCTCTACCTCCAAAGCGTGGGACTGAGGAACACTTCTCCCATAAACACCCTCTCATGCGTGGGTGCAGTTGCCTGCTGCAGCATGTCCATTGGGATGGGAGCCATGCCTGTGGCTTCCCTCCCCCACTTCCCTTGCCCCAGCTCCCATGGGTCTTCTCATCCACTGATGGGAACCACAGGCACGCACACACTGTAGACCTGTTGCTGTATTTCTCTAAATTGAGCGCACTGTGGGGTGCACCTGCTCTGCCACACTGGCAAAGCTGTGTTTTTCCAAATCTATGCCTTCTAGTGCTTTTTTAGAGGCCTTAATAAACATCTCAAATCATCATTTGTTACTGACTTAATTACTGGTTGTCACCACTCAGAAAGTATTTCAAACAGCTGACAGTGACAAACACCCTGTCATGAGAAGTATGCAAGAGGAACTCTTGGAAAAAAAAAAGATCTCAAAGATAAAGGAGGAGTCATTCAAAGTGACACTTTTTGGGGTCCTTGCCTCCTAGGGGGTGGACATACAGAAAAATGTGCAAAAGTCTTTTATCCAGCATGCATTCATTCATTCATTCTTAAAAGGCTTCTCAAAGACTGTGTAATTTTCAGGAGCTCATGGATGCCAGCAGGAGCAGCTGCCGTGCCTTCCTCAGGGTCTGGGGTTCCCACCCTGGCAGTGGAGCCTGCGATTCCATGGTCCTCCATTCTAGTACAGTGTTGAGCAGTGGGAAGGCCTCCTTGAAGAGGAGGCTTTGCAGAGCTGTGTCCAGCTGAAGACCACAACTATCACCTGATCTTCTAGAGACTTTTCTTTATGCAAGACTTTCTGAGTCAGCAGGAAAAGCTATTTATGGCTAAATGCAAGTTGGTCAGGGTAAGAGTGGAGAAGGGGTATAGCAGAAGGGGACAAGCTGTGGGTTTTTGAGTAACTGCAGGAGAACTCATTGTGCTCTAGCTGAAAAAGAAATCCTAGCCTACAGTCTGGGGCAGGATTCATGTGGAAGATACATCTTTTAAACCATACAGTGTTTATTAATAGAATGTCCTTCCCTAAACCTAGATTCCCTATAGCTTGGTGTTTGCTGATGGGCAGCTAACAGTCAGTGTTGCTTTGTCATTTTGTTCAGAGTTGTGGTTTTTTAGAAGCCATTTAGAAACCTCTTTTCCATTTTACTTGCCTGTGCATCTCCTCAGTATCTGGCCAGCTTGTGGCTGATAGTTCTCAGTGACTCACAGATAAAACCTATTAAAAAAAAAAAACCCTGAGCAGTGACGCACCAGATGTGCAGTGAAATTTTAAAAACATGCTATGACTTTTTAGGAATACATGCAATTAATATTAAACAGATGCCTGAAGTTTCCTGCACAGCTGTTTCTCTATTATGTGTCACGACTTTAATGGCACTGAGGTGAGACATACAGACATCAGGAAAAGCAAGCCTATTCCAAATTCAAACTTTTAAAATTCTAGCAACAAAGGGTATGAGGAGGCTGGGGAGGAGGGGGGGAGCCAAGACACTGAACCTCTCACAAGGCACAAGGCACAAAATGGAACATATTTGCTCAGGAGTGCTGTAAAGCAAACAGTCAAGTATCTTGGTCAGGGTAACATATACAATCTACTGCTGGGCAATTTATCACCTTTGTTGGGCACCCTCGTCTTTGCTGGTTTCCTCCAAAAGATCTATTTTTGTAGCAGGGATCCACTCTGTGTTTTTACACAGCTGGGACTAGAACTCGATTACAAGGCTGCATTTTGTTCCAGAATCCCTCTTGCTGTGCATGAACTGTTTAGACAAAACAGAGTAGGTATTTTTCCAAGGAAACTTGTCTACCAAGTTTCAATTTCCTTCTATTGGATACATGAACCCTTTATTACCCTCAGAAAGGCCTCCCTGAAATTCACCTTGTCAGGACGTCCACAGCTGGTGAGATGGCAGCATTACTGCAGCAGCTATCAGCATTGGCAGCCAGAAGCATCAGGAGTTGAAAACACCTTGTCTCAAAAATCGGGACTTCAGGCGTGAATTGATTTATTTTGACACAAAGGATGGGATCCATCTCAATTAATGTACACACCTATAGATGATCTGGGCATCAAATTATAGTCACTGGGGTGTGAATTCATCTCATCCTAGGAAAAAAGCAGGAGAAAAGGTAGATGAATTGCGCCCAAAAGGTGCCGCCTTCTCTTCCTTGACTATAAAAGTATGTGATAGGGATTGGCTCTGATGTAGGTGCCACTGTGGGAGATGTCTAAAGTTAGATGAATCCTCTGGCTTTCTAACACTAAATGTTTGGCCAAAGCTAGTCATCTATACTTCAACAGTCAGTGGAAAAGAGATCCTTCTAGAAGATGTCACCCACTTCTACCTGAGAGGTGGGCTGAACTGCTTGCTAGTAGTGCCCATCTTCATTCTGCTGCCCATAGGAGAAGTGTAGAAGACGTGCCTGATCATTAGCTGGTGAAAGTCAGCAGGGATGGTGTCAGGTCTCCATCTTGTAGGGTTTCTTTTCAAGCCCCTGGATGATAAGTTCCAGTTCCAAACTGGGTACTCTTCGGTCCCTTACATATAGGGTGCAGTTACCCCTCCCACCTGCTGCCATCCCTCCCACAGGGATCTCCTGTGGCCCCAATCTCTCCAGCAACAGCTGCTGTCATTCCCTGTGTCATTTTGGAGGCTTGTTATAGTTCTGATATTTGCTTTCTCACTATTCATCATGCCTTCTGTGGAGAGTCACAGCCAGTTTATCAGTTACCAGGAGCATGCTTTCTGGGCTGAAAAGCAATTTCCTTTTCTCCTCTTATTGCAGGAGCCTAAAGAGAGTTTGATTTATGCCATCAGTTTTAGATTTAAAAATCTTCTAGCTTCACCTAGGAACATTTCCTGGAGATCAGCAATGCTTAGTATAGTAAGCATTTAGTAATGCTTAACAGATGAGCAATTCTGTTATGCCATATGATCATCTCTTATACATTAAATCTCGATTTTTCCTACCATGTTAGTTATAGCCACCGTCAAACAGTGTTATTCTTCTTTTCCTCTTTCTCCTACCAAGCTTGTGATCCCAGGAGAGGTCACAGCAGTGAACGTGGCAACCCTGCAGTTGCCTCTTCTGATCAGCTGCACTTCTGGCTTGCTGTTGTGCAGCACTCCTACTTTGTTGCTGTAATAACCCATAAAAACATAAGTGTTCACCAATATGCTCATGTAGAGGAACACAATGGCATTATTTGAGAAATGTCTGCTAGGGGAAGTGGCATTCACCACTGCATAGATGGCTTAAACTCAGCTGTTGCTGGATTTCTGCTGGGCTTGTCAGAAGTATGAGCTACTGTGGCTCACCCTGAGGGTCTACAAAAGCCCATGCTGTCCATGGTGGGGGAGGCACAGTGGTACTGGCCATGGGCATGCATCAGGGCCAGCTTGGGCATATAGCAAAGAGGCACCAAGAGGAATGAGCAGGAACACAGGCCTCTGTACTGGGCTCAGCACTCCCCCCTTACTCTCTTCCAAGTTTGGAACAGGTTGTGCAGGGAGGTGGTAATGCCCCAATCTGTTTAAGGCCAGGTTGGACAGGTCTCTGAGCAAGCTGGTCTAATTGTGTCCCTGCTCATTGCAACAGACCTTTAAAGGTCTCTTCAAGCTAAACAATTCCATGATTTTATGATTTTATAAAACTTCAGAGAACAACCTGCATTTCTAAAATGAGACAGTTGAGAGAGGTTTTGAAGCAGCTGATACTTCTGTTGAATTAATTTGGTTCCCAAGGAACTAGCTATTTTGGTTGCCAGTGTCTTGAAGCAAGGCTGTGCTTTGACTCACAGGCCTGTCCCAGAGCTGGGCAAACCCCTCACAGCCTCAGACCAGGAAGCAGGTTTCTCAAGCCAGTGGAGCCTTGACACCCTCCAGCTCCACCAGAACTGGACCAAATAGCCTGGGCATTTAAACCTGTCCCTGACCAATGGCCTGAAAGCCATCAGGAGGACTTGGATGGGATGGCCGAGACTCATCATCCAGCCCTGCATGGTGCATGTCCTGACACTGGTAGAGCACTCCTGTCCCCTCTGTGGTGCGGCAGTGGTGACAGTGCACCCCTTGGCCACTGCCAGATGAGCGGCAGCCATGGCCAGAAGCATTTGATGTCTGCTGTGCTTGGCCAGGTGCTTGCTGGTGCTTCTCTCGGGTGATGGCTCTGCTTCAGTCACTCATGGCTTGTCACCTTGCCAGGATGCACGCCTTGTGGTATTAGCTTTTGGAAATCGCAGCTGGGTGCCCTGTGAGCAATGTCCCTTCTAGGAAAGCATGTTAAACCCAGAGCTATCCTGTCAGCTGGATTTCAGAATGAAATCTGATGTGTTGGTAGTGTCTGCCTAGGAAGATAAAAAAAGAGAAAGAAAAATCCTACTTTCTGTGGCACGTGCTGGTGTCTAAGGACAGGGGACTAGCAGGCAGGGACCTGGGGCAGCACTGGGAGAGGGCCCTCTGGGAGCTCTGAAGCATATTCCCTCCTCTCTTGACCCCTTTATTCCTGTCCTCTACATGCTTACGCACACACGTCCCTCTCTGACCTGCTTGCTATTCCCTGGCTTTACCAGATGCACAACAGCTGACTCACCAGAGGCCCAAGCTGACATGGAAGCAGGGAAACCAACAACCCGTCACCGGGAGCCCAGTCTGCAGCTGAAACAGAGAAATCAGAGACCTCAAATTCACAGCTAACTGGTCAGCCAGACTCAGGACTTTGTTTCCAGTGTGACTTTCTCCAGATCATTGCTATTACTCTTGCCTGCTGAGATTATGTGGCTCTTGCTTTAGACAACTAGTTTCAGGGGTTTAGTAGAGACTTTTTTTCAGAGTTCTGTGGGACCCACGTATTTGGTGGTGGATGAGAAAACCTAAATATATCACAAGGAGGTAAATCTCTTGTTGCCTCTTCAAGGCCCATGCTGACATGCTTTGTACCATGACTGAGAAGCACACCCATGCTCCTCAGAGCTCTCTCTGCTCTGCAGAGGTTTTTGGGGCTCCCCCTGCTTGCCGTGCAATGGCTGCTTGCTTCGACAGCAACCCCGAGTGTGCACAACCTCGGGCTCACTACGCCTTCATCGAACTTTGCTCACCAAAAGCCTGCATCACTCTACAAGCTGCAGTCTGAAGTGGTTTCTCAAATGTCGCAAAGTCAGGACCAGCAATGGAGAGCAAGATTATGTAATTATTGGGGCCCATTTCACATGCAGACATCAGACCCAATGCCACAGAGAGCCCAGCGAGAGGCAAATAAAATTCCTTCAGAAGGTTTGGTTTCCCAGGTCTCTTCGTGGCTTGTTTATTAATCCTGAGATTTTTCTCAGAATTCTTTATTATTCAGAACAGGGGTGTGTGCTGTTCGCATGCTGCTTCTTGGAAATTACTGGGAGGCAACTTACTGGGAGGTAATTCTAGATGGGAATCTGAACAAAAGGTGTTGCTTAAGCATTTCGAAGAATAATTGAGCACTTGCTATGCAGTTTGTTTAATAACCTGAAAGACAGATCCTTATCAGAAGCCTCCACATGCTCTAGTTACTCAATTGTTTTCTTATTTAAATAAAGCCTATCAAATATGTCCATAAAAATGAAAGTACCTCATAAAAGGCAGTTTCACTGAAGTGTTCCTGCTCTAGATAATTAAATTAAATGCTATCTTTTCCTGTTAGTATGTCTTTATATCCCTTTTTTTTTTTACAGGGCTGCTGTGTGTCTGTTGGGCTTTCAAGGACAATGACTGTGCCATGAGTCCCCAGTACCATTCCTGTTAAGGTGCCATGGAGGTAAAATGTGGTTGTTGGCTCATCCTGACTGGTCTTAATGAAGTGGAAACACTCCTAGCCCCTTCCTGGAGTTCACAGGGTGAAGCTTCCCGGCTTCATCCTCCTGACAGAGAAAGTATCACTAAAATATCAAAATAAACATCGAAGGAGTGTAAGAGTCTCTGTGTACCTGCTTCTTAGAGAATGGTGTTCAGTGTGCATGCAAAAAACCCCCAAAAAACCCCACTCTAGTTTGCAAGGATAACTGAATGATTCTCTCCAGGATAATCCAAAATTAGTGGTGCAAAGATAAACAAGTATAATAAATAACAATAAAATAGCTAATGATTGAAATCACAGTGAACAGTGACATGCAGAAGTCACAGGTAGCAGAATGCACATTTTCAAAGTCAGAAGGGCAAATATTTGAGGCCCACACTTGAGCTGCATGCCACTGGGCACGCTTACTTAAAGCTGCCAAATGACCAAGGGCAAGTATCCCAGCTGCAGGGAAAAATTCCCTCTACCAGCACAGAACCCAAACCAGAGAGGAAGTGCTGGACCAATTCTGAATTTAAGAAAAAGAGAGATATTGTTAACCAAAAATTAAGCCTGCCTCTGGAAATACATCTTCAACTAGAACACTGCTGATGTGAGCTGCACTTGAGCAGTGCCTCCAGCTAAGATGCTGTCCTAACCTGCCCTGAGCCTGTTCATGGAGGTGACTCTGCCATGCAGAAACAGGACCTTGGGCAGTTAAATGTTATGCCCAGGCACACATTCCTCAGAACAGCCCTCACAAGAGAGAGAAATAACTCGCCAGCCAGTGAAACAGCCTTTGAGCATACACTGCAAGGAGCTGTTAAGGAGGTCTCTGTGCATCCTCTCACTGTGAATGAGCTTGCTGTTGGTATGGTGAAGGTCCAGCTGTCATCCTGAGAACCCAGTGGCCTCTCTGCACAAATCACAGCAGCCATAGCAAAGCACAGTACCTACTCTGCCCCAGGGTCTAATGGGTTTGTCCCTCTCATGGCCTGAGGCCAGTTCAAGTACTTGGCTCATTTGATCCTGCCTGCCCTTTCCTAAGTCTGATAGCAAGGGCTGGTTCTGTGTGAGTCAGATGTGAAAGCTGTAAAGAGAGAAGAAAGAAAACCCACAGACTTCTATTACATTGTTCTTCTTTTCAGTCAACAGTGGCTTTGCAACCTCAAGCTCAAGGTGGAAAACTCCACTAATGTATTAATGATCTCCTGAGCCATCAAATCACAGGTTTTATGGGATTATTCTAATTCCAAAACTCAAAATTATCTTGGTTTTGGAGACTTACCAATATCCTTTGCTGAATGGTTCCACTCTTCTGGGTTTTCTTCCTTTTTCATGATGCTTACTTTGAAGTGAATAGTGCAAAGTAGCACTTGTGGCAGTGAAAAGAGGACCCCATAGCCTAGAATGCTTACTACATCCACAGAAGTCCCTTTCCTTTTAATTGCCCCAAATCCAAAAAGACTGTTTTTTTAAAAGAAGGTAGTAAAAGTACCATGCTTCAGCAGGTTCCAATTAAAGAAGGCCTAATCCAGAGCACATTGAAGTTAATAAGAGGCTTTTTGTCTCTTTGCTGTTGGGGCTTGGACCAGACATCAGTGTCAGAAATGGTACCTGTAACACATACAGATGTTTTAGTGCACTCTCTTCCTGCAGAAGACACAGGAATATTCCTATGCCGACATCAGCTCTACCCACCAGTTTCAAAGGGAAATTGCAATTAATCTTTTTTCACAACTAAAATACTAGTTTCAGAAGTGAATTCTGCTAAAACACGTACTAATTTTTTAATCTGCTTATTTTTGTTCCTGGCAAATGTTCATTTTTCTCAGGTAATCAGTTAAAAAAGGCACTGCTTTCAGGGGAAAAAAAAGCCAAATTGCTGGATTTATTTTTAGATCTTTAGATCTTAGGTAACAGTAAGACATCTTGAAAGTTAAAATTCTTTTCATTTAGTGACATTCGGACAAAGTTTTTGAATATTCACTGTAAACAGACAAAGACTTTATGAACTGTCCTTTTAGCTCTGCTCCTACTATGTCTTGACATTGGTCTATGTCTATGGAGAATATGGAAGCTTATAAACAGATTAGCTCTCAGAGACTGTTTTCATTTCCAATAAGGAACAAAATTGGCAGCAGGACCACGTTTAGCATGAGATGAGCCTGCCTTTTATTTTCTTTGAATATAGTATGACATTGTTTATTTTTCCAGACGTTTGCAAAAGGTTTTACTCCATAGATCAATGACTGTCATAAAATATGACTCCAGATGGAAATTTCCCCCACTGTATCTGGGAGAAGTAGCTCACAGATGACTGCATTTTTGTTTTACACTCCAGCCACTCTTAATTGCTGGCAGTCTGACATGATTTTACCCTAAGAAGATCCTTCCTTTGTGATCATTCATACAGTTTATGCAGGTGAGAAGTAGTGCTCTTAGGCCTTGCCTATTGCCATGCTAAGGGTCCACCTGTACTTGCAGAGTACAAAACAGCTTTTATAGAGCTTATTTACCACTTAGGAGAGTTAAATGGGATGCCAGGGTCTCCTCTGGAGACCAAGGAAGAAAATCAATGATGACTTCTCCCAAGGACTGGAAGTTATGCCATCTGTTTCAGTGGCCACCTTTATGCTTTCCTACCTTGGAGCTCCTCAACTCTCCCACAAATAAGTAGATACCAGTAATACCAGTTTCACTAGTGAGGATTTTTTGACATTGGTTAAGAAACCTAAACACATCAGAGAGAAGTTTCTGCTGGCTCACCTTTGCCAAACTCACGCTCCAGCCCAAAGCCAGAAGTGGCCGCGCACCTCACTGCAAGCGGTGGAACTGGGGCTCCCCTGGAAGTCAGCCTGCCCCCTGCACCAGTCCTGGGAGAATAGTGGGCAGAGAGGACAGGAGCCCCTGTGCAAGTCCCCTGTTACCACCCAAACTTTGGCACAAGGGAGTTTGAAGCAAAGGGAGAGATGGGGAAACTCACTGAGTTGCCTCAGTTCTGAACAACACTCAAGACACAGGCTTGTCGACGAGATTTAAATAAATAACATTTGCTCCTAAATTAGCAGAAAAGAATAAACATTTTAAGATCTTTTGAGTGTTCTAAGAGAGAATAAGAGGCCTTGCTATACATCTGAAGAATTAAATTGTCTTAATTGCATCCTTGTGCAAAATGAAGCATTACATACAGAAGAAAAATATTTTTAAGTGGATGGAAAAATCCACTGGGTTAAAGGAATACTACTGTCAGTTAAATGTATCCCTGCATTTGTGTAGTGCAAAAACAAGTTTAATAAAAGTGAAGAGTCTAATAGGAACATTTCCACGAATTTAAAAATAACAGCAATGGAAACAATCTCATAAAACAAGTAAATCTCTCCCTTCAATATTTGCAACTCAAGTATTACAGGATTCATTTAGGCCTTGGGAATGTGAAAGCAACTAAAAATTATGAATTATATGCTTTGCTCTACAGTACAAGAGGCCAGGTTTTATAATCCTTGTCTAGCTGTGGCTCCTGTAATTTCAGTACCAGGTACAAGTGTTGTAGCATTTAGCCCACCTAAAGAAGGTGGAGAAATTACCTGATATGATACTCACCCATCAGGTTTCCAGTGGCCCATAGTAGATACTCAGAAGGATACCTAGCTTGAAAGGATGTCTTACTCAGCATGAAACTTTGTATCTACTGAAAGTTGTTTTCTTAACCATGAAAAAGACTCTAAGTGTATTAGTTATAGATAACCTGACATTGGCCAACCATATCATGGGCTGCATCAAAAGAAGTGTGGCCAGGAAGTTCAGGGAGGTGATTCTCTATATCTTCTCCGCTCCCGTAAAACCCCACCTGGAGTGCTGCTAACAGCTCTAGAGTCCTCACACAGGAAGGACACACAAGTGCTGGAGTGAGTCCAGAGAAGGGCCATCAAGAGGACCAGAGGGCTGGAGCATCTCTCCTGTGAGGATAGGCTGTGACAGTTGGGGCTGTTCAGCCTGGAGAAGAGAAGGCTATGGGGAGGTCTTATAGCACCTTCCCGTACCTAAAAGGGGCCTAAAAGAAAGCTGGAGAGGGACTTTTTACAAGGGTGTGTAGCGATAGAACAAGGAAGAGTGGCTTCAAACTGAAAGAGGATAGGTTTAGATTAAATATTAGGGAGAAACTGTGAGGGTGATGAGGCACTGCAACAGATTGCCCAGACATGTTTGGATGCTTCATTCCTGGAAGTGTGCAAGGCCAGGCTGGATGGGGCTTTGAGCAAACTGGTGTACTGAAAGGTGCCTATGGCAGGGGTGTTGGATCTAGATGATCTTGGAGGTCCTTTTCAACCCAAACCATTCTGTGATTTCATGAAATGAAGAACATGAAATGCAAAGTTCACTCAGAGAAGAAGGTATCAGGGTCCTGTGAGTGTGCCCATTACACTGCTTTACCACCCAGACTGGTTTCCTCCTTGGAGCACTGTGCTCATTCTGGGTTAACTGGGGATCAACTGCCTTGAAGACCAATCAGTGTTCAGACTTGATCCGTGTTGGTCCACAACAATATAAGGTACTTGTATTTATGACACTGGGAGTCAACTTCTTCCTCTAAACCACATTTTCAGTAGTTTCTCCTGTCAACCATCTCTAGCTTTTTTCCCTCCAAACTGCTGCCAGGGAGACTGCTTTGCCTCTCTTCTGTAATATGCAAACCATGCTCCTGTCAATCTCACTGTCAGAATTGCTTCGGAGTCCTCATCCCATTCCGTGTGCTGGGCTGTGCTCATATGAATTTACCAAATGTCTGTACACCTGCTCTGGGATGGTTTCCACCTAAAAAAGAACGTTTATCCAGAATCTGTTGATAGAGTTAAACTCTGGAAGTAGGATATGAATAGTTAAGATCTGAATATGATTAGTTAAGATCTGAGTTATAACAGTATCACAATTTACTGAGGGTCAGAACTGTATACAGAAGATTAAAAACAGAATATTACCAGATTGCTTCAGAACCTGCAGGAGACAGATCCTGCCAGAATATGTTTTCTGTTTCCATGCTTCTAAAAACTGAGGTACATAGGATTTCTTTAAAATCTCTTTGTCTTTTCTAATTTCCCATGTCTGTCAAAACTTAGGTATAAAAATAATAAATTTTAAAAAATAAAAAGCCGTAAAGCTCATTCTTGCCCCAATAAAGACTTCAGACAAGGCTGTTAAGCTGTTAAATTAAACAGAGCAAATTTTGCGGGATGGGCAGTTCTTTGGCAATGACTCTGTAGATGAAACAGTCTAAAGTAACTTGTTCATAAATAGACCTAGAAACTCAGCATTGAAACTCTGTTCTTCATTTACTGTACAGCAAACTGCTCAGGGAGAATTAAAATGTATTCCACCTTTTATCATTAGGCCTCAGAGAGCAGCTGGTCACTTCCATTGCCTTCGGGTATCCTGCTGACTGATCCCCACTTGCCTGGTCAGCAAAAACCTCAGTATTTTTTTTCCAGCAGGAATAAAATCTCCATGACAGAAGGAAAGGAGGAGAAGAGCACAAGCTTTACTGTTCTTCTGCATAAAATCTTATCTTCATTGGTATTACAATTACACTGGCAAAGAACAGAGGACAGCAGTGTCAAAGCTGCCCCCACTAGGTGCAGAAAAGCTGGTAGAAAGCAAAAGCGCCTGGTGGATGGCTGGAGGGAAGCTGGAGGGACAGCAGTGGGAAGTTCATCTTGACCAGAAAGGACGTGCAAAATTCACCACCCTGTTGGACGTGCAGTGGTCAGAGCAATGTGCCTATGGATGCTTGATCTCACCATGAAACAAGATTGCCTCGATACAGAGCACAGTTCAAAGACTCAGCAGGCAGCAGACCGTCCCCCAGTTTATTAGCACGGACAAACATGGACAACTTAGGAGTTGTCTCCTTTTTTAGGCTGCTTCTTGCTCAGTTCACCTAGTTTTGCTTACTTCTGGTCACTTTTCTACTGTGTGTCTTCCCTGAGAACGCCCCACCTGTGACATGGCATATGCGCACAGAGCCTGTCTGCAGAAACCTACACCCATTAAATAATAATGGCACATACGTTCCCGCTACTTCCACTTAGGGTCTTTTTCAAAGGCAGACCAAGGTGGCAGCCATCTATCCCAGTAAGAAACTGTATGTGCTGAAACTTTTATAAATGTGAAATTAGCCACCTGCAATAACTGTTGTAAAATTGTTAAATTAGTAACGGTGATTAGTCTCATTTCTTGCTGGGATATCAGGGAGCTAGCATGAAACAGCAATAAAAAGGATCCTACATAGTCCAGAAAGTTAGTTAAACCAAGTCTTCCTCCTTTAGTGAAATCTAAAACCTTGCTGAACTCACTGCAGGCTTGCCTGCTTGCAAGAACTTTGTCACCCTATATCCCCACTGGAATAGCACAAAAGAGAACAGGAAAGAGTGATCCATTTTTTAATGCCTGCTAAAAATTAATCTGGCATGAAAAGAATTACAAGTCACAAGATGCCACAGAAAACTGGAATGTTTAAGCTTAATAAAATCACAGTTCCCAATCCCAATTTTTTCCGGTTTGAAGCGTCCGATCTTCAAAATGTATTTCCATCCTCTTTACTTAATTTAATGAAGTACGTGGAAGCTCTGAATAAATGGCATGACTTCACTCAAACATGTACTGTATCACAGAAGGATCCACTTCCTCTGCCATCAGACTGGCATGCAGACTTTGGATCGTTGCTTTTTTCCCCAAACGCTGTTTCCACAGGACAAATGCAGCTACGATCTGTGACTGCAGGTTGTGAGGGTGATTGACTTTACATCGATAGATGTCAGTATGGGACAAACCCAAGCACAGAACTACGTGTTCCCATTCAGGTCCCAGCCTCCTCGCAAGTTTGTTCAACTGCTGATCTGTTGGTGACATCTTCAAAATGCATGGTGCAATTTCAGTTAAATCTGTAAAAGAGAAAAACAAAAAAGAGAAAGAAAAAACGTGTGTGTCACTAGGCAATGCTGCAAATATTAATGTGAGACCTTGACAAAGGAGGGAATAAACATGAGCAAAGCTGAGGTGAAAGAATTAATGAATGAAAGAAACAGAATACATATTTACCTAGAAAAATTAATTACATAATCAACCAGAAGATTAATCAGAGGAAAACTAAAGCTCAGTGGACCATACTAGGGAGCCTTGTGGTTTTGGAAGTCAGTAATCCAGACATCAAAGCAAAGACTTCCAAAAGTAATTATAGATTTTGGGGTAATGAACAAGAAAGGTTTTCAGGGAACCTGTTTCCAGCAGCCATCATCCTCTGAAAATCAATGTGCTTGCACCACTATGATATCGTGACAAATGACAAATATGGGACCAATAATACCGTATTACTCCTATTCTGTGACTCCATCTATACACTTCAGAAATAACTTTGATTCTTTAGTTACTAGGTATTACTCTATTTTTTTTTTTTTTTGAGAGTTGTTCACAGGAAATTCTTCTGTCTCCTAAGATGCTACTTACCCTTTGTGCCCTGTCATATACAGCAGACTCATCTTGAGGAGACCAGCCTTGAGGGCTTTTCCTCCGTTTGAATTAATCCATAAGCATGGTTCAGGTGAACCCAAATGAACAGGGCATCAACACTGCTCACCAATACAAATTATGCTTCCTTATCCCTCAGCCCAGTTCTTGTAACACTCCTGAAAACAGGCATGTATGTGCCACAGCTCCATTCATCTGAGCTCCTTGAAGATGCTTTCAGGAGAGTGTAAGGAGGTCCCATTTTTTGTCAGACAATTTTTGCCTGATGTCAAGTCCATTGGCATTGTCCAAGTACCCACTAGAATGCACTCTTCATCCAAAAAGATGTTTAACATCGAACTGGTACCTGAGGAGGGCAGGACTACAACTACCAAAACAGCTTTCACAGGAAGCATTAAAGTAGCTGTAATCATCAGCAGTAAAAATCTTGTAGGGACTGAACCAAGCATTTCTTACATACACAACCGATCTCTTCATGTGTTCCCTGGGATAATCAGATAATTAAAAAAAAAAACAAACCCCAAAGTATTCATACAAACAGTGTTAATAGCTGAGTGAGAATACAGTGCTATTCAGAAACATGCTCCATGGGATCCAGCTTACCTAACTACAGATAACACCCCCTGAACTAAATATGCTCAGATTAATTATTGCTAAGAAGAGAAATAGGCTCTTCTAAAATACAAACCGTCTCACTGGAAAGAAGATGTCTAAAATAATCAGATTAATTACTCCTCTAAACGTGCACATTTCTCTCCATTGATTGTAAAAGGAGCACTGGGTATAAGCTCAGATGTTGATGTTGATGTTGATGCTGTAAATAGCCAGTGCCAGTGAAACGATTCTCTGCCTATAAGTTCAAACCGCATACCAGCCTTTAAAAAGGTGCATTTAGAAAAGCAGCATAAAATACCTACAAAGCATGTTTGTTCTTCGATAGCCTTTGTGATCAAAAGCTGAAGTGAAGAGTCAATGCAGTCTGCAATTGCTGTTCTACTTCTGTTGCTGAAGATACTGCGAAAAAACACAGGCAAAACATCCCCTTGAAAAATGCTGATTATAGTCTGTTGGTCTGAAGCAGCAGACTCCCTACAGAAATGCTGCTTTGTGAAATCTAATTTATAGCTCCAATATCATGCTCACAGTCTCCACTACAACAGAACAGCAACACCAGAAAGCACCATTCCTTCATTTTATCAAAAGTAATTGTTTTTGCATAGAACACCCAGAGCCTGCAAACATTTGTACAATTTCAGCCAAATAATACATAAGAACTATGCAAAGCTGCTTTGAGTAAAGAGAAAATTCCTTTGTGAAGACTGTTTAGGTCACTTTGATCTTTCTGTCTCCAGATTGCCAAAGGAATCTGGGGCAAGTGCTGGTTTGTTGATAGGGCAGAGGATGCTGAGTGATACCAGTGGGGCTGCCCTATGTTGTCACATCACATGTAATACCAGTTTCACAGGTAAGTCAGGACAAGGCAGTGTCTTTCATGAATGCAAATAGTTGAGAATAAAATAAATATAGCTACACTGCTGTCACCAACAATACTTTTTGATATTAAACCCCTTCCTTGGCTTATGGTCAGCTACTAAGCGTGTGCCCACAGCAGTGATACCTGCCAGTCTGGGCATTTTGCTCTCACACTGGAGTTTTTATGTGTCATGCCCACTAGCAGAACGATTTTATGATACTGAAATGTGATCAAGCAGGAAGGCCTAACAATAATACATGTCAGCTTGTCCAACCAGCCTTTGATATTAGGCAGGTTTTTTTACTACAACAAGTATCTTGCCTTCACTCTGTTATCAGCCCTTTAATAAGGATCAGAATAAAACCCATCCAGGAGATCTTTTCATCTTACACTACCATCTGATTCTAATATGGATGTGGAAAAGTCTGGGACAGAAGCCAAATGTTAAATTTAATACAAAGGACTGTTATTTCAGTCCCATTTTATTTTCTGTGATAGCTCATTTTCAGCTCTGATACAAAGTCACTGAGCAAAATCTGAGATAAATACTACATGACAGGCAATGTTATTTAGAGGTATAGAGAAATATTTAGTGAGATCTTTCAGTTATGACAAATGCAAAATCACAAAAAGATTTGGATATGTTCTAGGATTATTGCCACTCTAATTTAATAAACATAATGGCATTTCAGGTGAAATAGAAATGAGTTCTCTGTGCTCATGCCCAAACTGCTTTGAATACATTGCAAAAACAATAAAGATACATTTTTTTTTAGCTGTGCTTACTACAAACTCTCATTTATAATCTCCACTTGTCAGGAACTGCCTGAGGGAGGTAATGAGATTAGAGAAAAAGTTTCAATTATGCAGACCCTGCAGTTGCATTTGAAAGGTACTTTTAGGATACTGAGACCTCAGTTTTGAAAAAAAAAGGTGAAGCTTTTCTTGCTCTAGGTGGGTCCGGTGAGTAGGTGTACGTGCTTATGTTAAGCATATGCTTCCACTTAGCAAAACGAGGACTGCACTGTTAAAAATGGGAAGAAGTGGGGCTTGGGGCACCACCAGAGGGTGTTGAGGGTTTCTCTGGAGAAGGCAATTTGGGCTACTGTCACCTCCAGCAAGAGCACCAAGTGAAACACTGTGTCCAGCTGTGGATATGGTCTACGCTGCAAGCTGCCAGGGCCACATGCTGCAGAGATTTAGAGGCTGAAGTGTTACTGCTCATGCTGAAGCCACTACGGACCTGAGGAATGACGAGCCAACAGCTTCGTGTTGGGGAGACAGCCAGCCTGGTGCAGAGCTTCTCTCCTGGGACCACCAGCCAGCTGGCTGGCATGGTTCTTGGGACCATGAAAATCCCCTTCCATAGGGCTGGAGATGGGAAGGACACTCTCCACTCTGGTTGTGAAGCTGAAACTCACCCAGAGAAAGACCTGTGGCTCCTTCTATTCAAAGCTGTAGAACAAGGGAATGCACTTCTCCCCATCTCCAGCTCTCGCTGGTGAAGGAAGCTCATCCACTCTAAGCCTTTATCCTAGTTGTTCCAGCTAAAAACCAGGGGATGTTGACAGCTTCTGGCCTGTGTGTACATCTGTACTTCCAGACCACTGCACAAATCAGGAGTTACAGAGGTACTGGTGAATGTGGACAGGAATCAGAGCTGGATATAAATAGACAATATCACAGATACAGACCAGACCAAACAGAGTCACCCAGATAACAAAAAATACAAAAAACACATGGGGCAAAGACAGACAGTCATCACTTCTGCACTTCTTTTTCATCTGAACCTCTCTAGCTTTAAGTAGGAGACTCCAAGAAGGGCTGAAGCATTTCTGGGAGACCTGCAAAGTACCCAGCTGATTCCTCAGAACTGCTGGGGCCTGAAGTGCCTTCAAGTTTTGTCTAAAGGACCCTTCTCCATATAAGCGTGACTTCTTTGTGCATGACCAAAAGCATTTGTTGGAGTTTCAGAAAGACTTCTTCCCTGTGAAGTCAATGCATTTTAACACAAACCCAACTTTCTGGCTTTTGCTCCCTGCTGTGTAAAACGGACTTCAATGGAAATTGCACCTGAATACAAAGCGCTAAAGAAGTCTCAATCAGTTGCTGCCTAGTCCTACAATAACAATGCCACAGGCAGTTCAGGAGACAGTTGAGGAGTCCAGGATATGTAATGGCCCATCTTTTATCTAATAACTAATAAATCTGTCCGTTGGGAAAGGTGTCTCTGCAGATTGGTCTCTGTTTCCAGCACTGCCTCTGTATTTTATCTGTTTAAAGGCCCATGTACATGCTTGTTGGATACGACAGAAGAAGCCCTGGCAGAGGAAATGGGAAACCAGGTATCTCTGAGATGCACAGTCTAATGCTGAGTTGCACAGATGTCGCCTTGAGTTTTTCAGTGCTTTCATGTTTTAATGCTGTAGATAAGAATTCTCACACACTTTCTGTAAACATACCCATATTTTGCTAACCGCCTAGTTTTCATTCTTTCTCCTAAGGCGGAGACGTTTGATGGACTTTTCCTTTGACCAGTGTGATTTGAAGGTGGTAACTTCATCTTCCAATCCACGGGTATTCTCAAAAAGATATAAATAAAACTTGAGCCCTGAGGGGCTTGGCATTTTGGCCCTAATGCGAACCTAGAGACTCCATGTCGTTCTTTCCGTGTCCAAGTGCGACACACAGACATATTTCTCCTGGTAAATCATTACAGCAAAAAGTATAAAGATTTCCCTGGGAAGGATCAAGAATGCTTCCCAGCCTCCAGAACAGCACCTGCTTGAGAGAAAACTCTCCTGGGAATCAAGCAGTATGCTAAAATCAAGCATGCAAGAGCCCTTGGCAGAAACAATACTAGGGAAAGGCTCTAATTTTTATATAATCACATCAGAAACATGTAGGAGTCTGGTCTTCAGACCCTGCATAACTGGAATGGGACTGTAAAGAGGAGTAACTGCTTGGGCATGCATCTGGCCTCAGCATCTCCTCCTGCTGGGTATATGGAGTCCTTCAGCAATCTGGACTCAAGTCAGTAACTCTTGTTCACTTAACCCTCTTATCAGATCCTAGTCATGATTTCTGAAGAGTTCAAAACATTTCAGAGTCCTCTTTAATCTTTTTTTCTGACATCTGGAGAACAGTTCTCCCCTGAGAAGTGCTGAAGTTAGATTAAGAGGTTCTACAAGCAGCAAACCAAAGAAGCCTCACTTCCCCCCAGGATGTGAATCCTACAGCTGACTTCAGGTCTTCTCCAGCTGCTTACCTGTTCCCAAGACTCTCATTAAACTCCTCCTTTTCTCAATAGCAAATAGGCAGGCTTCTTGAAGTTGGACAAGAGGTTCAGAAGCTACTAAGGGTATGAGCATACACACAACACCCCACAGCAGAGGAGTGCATGGTCCTGGTTACTAGAGGAAATTAAACTAAAAGGGATCCTGAAGCTCCTCAGAACCATTGTGGCCAACATGCCATCAGTGGCATGTGGGGTACTTCAGCTAAAGGAAAACATACATAATAATGAGTCTAGTGTGAGGTTCTGCTTCTCTCCAGCCCCCTCAGAGCAGAGTGCACTCATTCAGCTAGCCTGAGCCTCAGACCCAGCACTGGGTACACAATGGGCATGGTTGGCAAGGCTGTGTGCAGTGTGTTTTGGCAGCTGTGCTATGTTCCAGAAATTATTTACTGACTGAATGTCACAATAGTAAACAACTTGCACATAAACAGGTATATTTGCTTTAGAGTAAAATCCCCTTGGCGTGAGCACAATGGTGAGAGTGTGTCATGAAGAAAAACAACACTTGGTAGATCAGGTTGGGACAGGTTTTTATGAGCAGTGAGGTGGGGTTGCAGAACCTGAACCAAAGGACAGGGCGTAATGCTCCTACTAATGGAGAGACCGGAGATTTCTAAGAGCTGCAACCCCCCTGAGCTGCCAGAGATGCTGGATGAAAGGGACAGCAGAGAAGAAGCATTTTGAGGGATCACAGTAAGCGCTACAGATCACTGGAGTCAAACACAAGATTATGGTGGAGATCCTGGCGAGACGGATGGAATAAACAGAAGTTGTTGGGTAACTGCAGGGAATGGCTTGGCTCAATTTGTTAGAAAAGAAGATGGGAGGTTACAGTGGGTCTCCATTTGTACAGTTGCTCTGCTGCTTTCTTGTTCAGCTGTTCTCTCCCAACACTGTCCTAACAGGTGAAACTGCAGGCAAATGCCCATCCTCTTCCTACATCACATTCAAATTTATAAGCCAACCTGCAGCCATGAATGACTGGAGTGCCAGACAGGAAATTATCTCACTGGATATACAACACTTGGCAGGTCTTCATGGCATGTGCAGCACTTTGTCCCTCCTGTGCAAGTTAAAAATTATCATGAAGCATTATAAGGTTATTTCATTGCAGTGAACTTTAGGATCCAATTTGGGATCTGTTTAAGCACAAGAAACAAGTTCAATTTGCTGATCAGTGAAAAAGAGTAAAAGAGACTATCCAGAAACCAACCCCTACTATATAATTTGGGTGTTATTTTTTAATATTGTTGTCATTGTTGCTAATTAAACACCAGACTGATTCAAAGGCTGAGAAGGGAACATTAGTATTTTGCAACAGCTCCAAATAATCATGCTCCAGAGAACATGGAAAAATATTTCTCTTCTAGGTATCAGCACATACATATCTTCTATGCATCTACAAACAGCATGGATCACTCAGCCCATCCAAAGTCTACTCAAACCCACCAGGTCTACCTCCCAGTTTCAGTGGGTTTTAAAGAGTGTTTGACTAAGGAGCAAGAAAAATTGAACTGTACAATTTGGAGACAGATACCTGACCTCATTAGAGATATCTTTCCACAGTTAAAGTTAATACGCCCATCTTAAATTCACTTACAGAAGAAGAGTAAAATAACTTGGAGAAGTTGTATAGCCTTCTCCTGCTTTTAGCATGTGCACAGCTGTTTCGCTGTCTCTCCTGCCAAAGGTCAGCTGTGAGTTACTTGGGTAGCTGTGAGGTGGGAGGCTGTGATAGCTGTTTCACTTGTTCATGCTGGTTGCTTCCTCTGAAGGCTCCTGCTGCTGACTACCAAAGAGATGCCCACCTCCTTCATCCCATTTCAGGCCACTGGAGCACAACATTTGATGATGACTACAAAGCAAGAGCTGATCTCTGTTCTCTGCTTGGGAAATCCACATTCTTCCTCCTACAGGGTTGAGTCAGCATGGGGAAATCCCAGTGACGGAAAACTTGTGCCTTTGTAGGAACAATAGGTCCAATGCCTTCTAAAGAATATATACCATCTTCCCTAAAGCAATCAGTTCAAATCTTGGTCAGTTAAATACCCAGACTAAACTACAGAATGGAATCTGTACAGTAAGCACATTGAAAGAAGAACACCCAAAATCAAGCTTTACAAAGCAGTATATTTATTTTTTTCACCTGATCATGTTACAGTAAAACAAATCTGACAGAGAATTTTATGTTTGTTTGAATAGTTATGCTTCACAGTTTCTATAACTTGTTAACTTCTGATTTGATGAATGCAAACATTATATACAGAATTTGCATGAAGAAAACCAACTTCTGTCAATTAGCGTTCAAAAAACACTTGTAAGCATACTTCTATCATGGTAATTTACATTCCAAGTATGTTAATTAAATTACGAAAGGCACTAATCAAAATGAAAGCAAATATGAAATACATTTTTAAGACTGGCTGCATTCTTCCACATTGTGCTGGTTTTTATGACTTGCACTAAAAGGTACGAAGTTCTCTGTCTTATTTTTAACAAACTGGAACCTACTATACCTATGACAGCCAATATGCAGAATAAATTGTGACCATGATCCTTTGATAATCAAATCTATGGCAACTTTAAACAATCTCCCTTGAAGTGAAGCACGATCCACCCAAGGTACCAAATTCAGCTTCTTCCTGTCTAAAGCTTGCTGGGACTCTGCATTAGTGGTGTAATTAAAAACTACATATATCTTCATTTGTTGGCAGCTCTTCTCCTCTGTGAGCTCTAAAACATCACACTGTGACATTAAGTACATTTTGAGTATTAGGATAAGAAAAAAAGCGTAAAATTTTGTAAATCTACAGGCAATTCCAGAACACAAACATATCTATTTTGGCTCAATACCAGCAGCTAATTCATATATTCTTTATCACTTGCTAATGACTGCCTAGTAGCTGCAGATGTGGAAGCAGACAGCTAGAACCAGAAACACAATCATTCAGATTTCATAACAAAAGTTTTCAGTTGTATTCCCACTATTCAGTTTCAGTAGCTACATAGTTTTCTTGAACATTTTTTAATCTCTCCTACAGGTTTTGTACCTCTACAGATATCTGCTATGGTGATAGTCTTCAGTACCAATCTGTGTTAAACAGATAGACAGAGAAGTCTGTAAATGAATTAATTCTCTCTTCAATTTCCACCCTTTTCAAGCCATAGGGAGCAATGCCCGTGTTTAAGGAACTGAAAGGGTTTTCACATCTTTGTTCACATTTTACTGCAAAGAGCAGGGAGGAAGTTTCAGCAGCTAATAGTGTGGATGTTACTTTGTCTGCCATGTGAAAAAATTAATTACATCCCATGCAGTATTTCTCTGCTGCTGCATACCATGAGATCAAATAATTAATTTCATAAATAAATGGTGGCTGCAGATGCATGCAAGGAGAAGAACACCCATATAAAGTAAACACAAAACCAACATACTATAATGTCTACTCTCTTTTCAGGCAGGTTGACCCTACATTACAGGCAGGATTGGACTTAATTATCTTCTTTGTATAATTAAATTTGACTTAATTATACTGTGGTTTTGTATCTTTTTTATTTTCAGCAGCATTTTCTGTTGCTCTAGACACTAAAGTAGAAGTAAAATTTGCTTGATGTTTCCCATTAATTACTATATTGTTATACGTAAGTGAGCGTTGAAGCCATAGCTAATGATGCCATCCTTGCAGTATACCTTTGGAACAAATGCACGAACAGGTTCAGCATGCAGCAATACACTAAGGAAAAAAAGAAATATCTGCTCAATTGTTAGGTTCTGTGGAACATTCAAGCTTTTAGGAATTACTAGACAGCACAAAGACACCTGCTAGTCTGAAAGAGTAGAGATGAGAGTCTTTGTTTTACAGGCCAGCCGTCACACCAACAGACAACTCTATAAATAATGCTGAAAAAACCAAATTCTGAAGTATGTCACTGCATTTCTATATACTTTTGAGTGCTCTGCAGTTCCTAGTGAATTGAATGGTGTTTGATAATACTGCACTTTCAACCATTAATTATAGATCTGAAGCCCACAGAGCCGTAATTTCTCTTAGTCAAGTTTCTTGTCCATGCTGTCACAAATAATAAGAAATGATCAGCAGGTGGTTGTATGAAGTTGTGATAATCATAAAACACATTCATATTTGTCGTAGACCTCTCATGGTATCATAGGAGGCAAATGTTTACCATGTGGTCGGGCAGCTCTGACAGAGTAATTCACCCACTCTAAGTGAAAAACAAAGATAACTGGAGCAATTAATGATTGTTTTGTCAGTGAGGTGACAAACTCATCATGCAGCTTTTGTCAGGGGATTGGAAGCTAACTTCTTTTGACAGACGTTACTTGAATGCTTATTTCAAAAAGCCTGAGCTGTCTTTCAAAGACCTGAGGCAAGTGTTAATCCTGCTGCTCCTTTGCATGCAAGAATCAAAGCAGACTCCTTAGGCTTTTAATCTGCTGAGTACAATAAGTGAGTAAACTTTTTTAAATAGCAACTTTCCTATCAAGAAATCTTTCTAAAGGCTGCAGCATTTCAGCAATAAAATCATGTGCTTGAACTTTAGCTACCAATATTCCTTTCATGCAACAACAACGACACTGCCAGTATGAAGGATTGTTTTCTTCTAAAACAAAACTAATCATACATGTTTCCCTTGCAGGACTTAAACCAAATATGACAATAAGCCATCTATTTAGCCTTAATAGAACTATTCATTCCTCTTCAAGATTTTTTTTTCTTCAAGTTGGCTCATCTTTTTGCTTTGGCTCGAATCATTAGAAATATCAGAATCAAAGATCTGCACAACAGATGGAGCTCAGTTGTGAAGAATGCCTTTGGCTGGTGAGGATCTTTGCCTGGCAGGTGTCAAACCAAAATTAATACTGCACATATTACAGTGAAGTGAGACTGCGTTCCTTCCTGACCACAAACATATATTAATAGAACAAGCCACGCACAGCAAGCTAAAACAGTACTATCATTCTGCTGAATCCTCCTCTGCTTGGCATTTTATTTAATCACTTACATCCATGCAAAATGAGTAAACAAAATGCAACAGGTTAGTTTAGTGTCTCTTTACAGATATTTTGTATAGGTGTAAAAGACTTCACAAAATGCCATGAGCAACATGGACTAAGACACCTCCTGGTTTCTTTTTTTCTTCTATTTTTTGTATCAGTGCTTTAAATGCTCATGAACTTTAGCAGACTTTCTGACATTTCAAAATCCACAGGAAGAAACAGGTAGTGGTACTAAAATACACTGCTCAGCTACCATCAGTTGCTCTGCCTGGCCTGCCAAATGCGATTCAACAGCCTGAGTCAGAAGACAGAGCTTTCCACAGGTGTCAGGAAGGAGGGCTTCAGGTGGCATCATCTGCTTCTCTCCATTTTCAAATGAGTAGGAGACTTAGCATCACAACCAACCCTCTCAAGTGCCAAGTCACTTGAAGATATGCAAGAAACCAATTTGGAATCTCATGGCTGGTTTCACAGATCCATACTGCCCAACAGCAATTTTAGCTATCCAATAGGACAGTAATTTTAGAAGGTCACAGCCGCAAGACTTTTAATTATCTGTAAAGCAAATGTGATAATGTATTTGTGCGTGCGTGTGTGCGCGTGTGTGTATATACATACACACATAATTTTTCAAAATCTTAATTAAAATATATGAAAGTCTCAGATATATGCAAGACAAATTCACTCCCTTTTTTCTATTTCATTTCCACAAATTCAGGTTAGGGATCTGTCACCTGACCCTGGTAGGAAAAGGGTGAAAATGGGAATGTGGGTGAAATAATTTCCGAAACAGAGGTCCTAACTCAGAGAGCATTACAGCAGCACGGGTTGGATGAGCACTTCTTTCCCCCCTGAGTCAGCACTGACATAACAGCCCACACCATGTGCTCGGCAGCCTGGCTTGTGGCTGCCCTGTGACATGGCCGGTGCCGGGTGACACGACACGCTGATCCGCTGCAGTCATTAGAGATCCCAGGACGGAACAGAAAGTAAGGAAATGACTCACAGCTGCAACCATGCACTTGAAGGCTGAGGACCCAATTACTCTTCTACTCACTCAGGAACAGCATTTTGCCAAAGCAACTGAAGTAAGTTCAAAATCAAACAAGCTATTAGCAAACATTTGTATTACTTAGGCTATTTGCAGAAGATTTATGCTAGTATTAGAGGTACGATTCATATGCAAAACCTAAAACCTATTTGAAAAAATATTTTGCTTAAACAATTAATTTTCATGTCTCATGCATAGAGAACGTTTTCCCTCATAGTTTTGTAGTCTACTAGCTGCCAGACTTTGATCTAGAATTGAAATTTCAGTCATTTTGGCTTTTGTACCTAACAAATCAGAAATAAAAATGTTTTAACGCCAGAATTAAAAGGCTGGAAGATCAACAGACCATAAAAGATTTGTTTTACTTGGTTTTGGATTTTTACACAGCTATGTATAATCTAAGTAAGACTGAAACAAAACCAAAAGGCAAAACAAAAAACTAAATAAATCTCTTCTGTCCCAGAGATGCAGAAGTACAAGCGTTGTTTGTGTCCCTGAAGGAACCAAACCTGAAATCCTGCTACAAACAAGAGAGAAGAGCTGTTACTTCCTTGACAACTGCTCCTGACATCACAGCAACCTCCTGAAAGAAACAGTGGAAAACCAATCTTAAAAAAGGATTTTTTCTTTGCTTAAGCAAACATCTTTTTAGTTCTACAAACTCAGAAACAAAGAAATCAAGAGGCTTTTTTCATAATACTGAAAATTTTAGCACCAGAACTGTAAATATCAACATCTTTTCCTTCCTTCCTTCCTCAGATGTAGCCATTATGCATTGTTTGACTTTATTAAAGAAATCAAACACACCTTGAAATGAACTTTCTAACTGATTTTGGAGTTAGATAGGGTGAAGTATTTTGACCTTCACATTCAACACGTTACCTAATTTTGTGTGTGTGCTCCTCAGAGAAGAGGTGAATGACCTGGCGATGCGAGGTTAACACATTCTGCAGAAGCAGCCTCAGATTTCCCTTTGTGGAAATGCACCACACCACATCAGCGTATGAAAACCCAACCATGCTGAGTACAAATCACACAGTGCCCATCCACCTAACTGGGCCTTCCACTTGCTCTTTAGTGGGTGGAAATATCCTAATGACGGAGGGTTCATGTGCAAGTTTACAAGCACCAAGTGCAGCAGACAAATGAAAATTTGGCTGCGAATCTTTGGTGTTCTCTGATCTTGGGAGATTCAAGCTTTCTAAGTCTGTTATGGAGCCTAGGAGTTGTATGATAAAGCCACAAGACTGACCTATTTAAGTACCTTTATTCAGTTTTGTTGATTGAAAATGGGGACTTCTTCTCTACTCAAAAGAGGTTGACAAGAGCATGAAGGTAGTGCTACATCTCAGGCTTTTCAAAACATGATATTTACTAGGCACTACTTAATGATAGTTATACTGTATTTGAAATATTTGAGAACTTCAAGCCCCCCACAAAAAACCTTTGCTTGAGGCATCTTGGCATTTATAGATGTATAAAGATTTTGGCTTCCAAAATTGCCAAGTAAATGGGAATAGCCAAGCTGAAAACTGTGAAGAGCCTTACTGTTTTCAGGAAGCTCTGTGCAGGCAGATTCTGAGACTTGGGACAAGAGTCCTTGGATCACCTCAAGAAGCCACATCTCCTTTTTAAACAATCCAGGTCTAAAGCATTTCACAAAGAGACTCAACAGACCCCTTCTGTAAAGCAAGCAAGGAAAGTAGAAGCCATTTTTAATACTGTTCTTTGTGTCATGCAAGTATTTCCACATGAAAGTAGAGAAACTCAGTCAACCAAAGATGCCTGTGTCTGTAAGTAAGGCAGGAGCACAGCTTTTACAGGGAGCAAAAGTCTGTTTGGAACAGCTGAACGAAAGCTTGATGAAGGAATTTCAAACAACATAGGAAATTGTTTCAGATACACAACTGAAAAAAAAATTGTAGCTCCATAAACCCACAGAATGCTATTTTAAAGACAGTTTCATTAAGAAACACAGCTTGAGAATATCTATCAAATCAGATCAGAACTATATGCAGGGACAGCAGGAGGCAGCTGAAGCAATCTGCAGCACAGCTCTAGTACTCATCAGTCTCTGATCCTGAGAAAAAAGATAATTACTGCATGAATGTGCACATTAGACCAATCCAGAAAGCCCAGGAAAATACGTATCTCTGCTCGAAAGAGAAGGTAAGAATTCCTCAGGTTTTGCACAGTGGTCTGTATGTCCCAGTCCAATATACTTTCTTAGACTGACAACACAGCTGTGGCTTTAATTTTGAAGTCCACATTTTTCTATGGGAATCATTAGGTATAACATATTTGTCCTGTTCAACAGAAAAACAAATCCATCTCTATTTTTTAATTCCTCCAAAGCTTTAATTCAATTGTGCAACATTTGCTTTAGAAACATATTTGAAGATGTTTCAGATATGACCTCATTTTTATACACCATCCCAGGCTTTCCAGGAACTCTGAATCAACAGCCTCCTAGCCTTCCTTGTATCAGAACTACTTTATTTTATGGCTTCCACACTATACTGTCTGGACACTCCCCCTGTGACTGGGAGGGGAGACATTATTCTAAATACAAACATTTAGGGAGGGGAGTTTGCAGTCTCAGGCGTGGGTTGTGAAAAAGGCTTTGTATGTATTAGGTTATGTACACAGTTTGCCATGATTATGTTCAAATAACTCCAAAGGGCCTACACAGGTGAAAAAAGAAGAGCACCAGAGGAGCCAACAGCCCAGAACGTCATCTATCCTGGATTTCCTACTCATGACCACAGCTTTGAAAGGTGCCCATCTTCAGATGCTGACGGAGCCCTGCTTCACCTCTGCAGATTTAATCAGAGAAGCTAATTGACCAGGTCCCAGAAAGGTAAATAATAGATTGCCCCAAATAATCTTGAGTAAGGAACTGAGCATACTGGAATATGGAAATCCACTAAGGTACTGATATAAAAAGGGAGCAGACAGCCAGAGGGGGCAGTCGCTATTTGAGCTAGAAAGGCTGAAATGTTATGGAAACAAATAGGCACATATCTGCACCGCACCTCTATTCTCCCGGTTGCTTCACATGGAATTTTAAGGCATTGGGTTTAATATGGAAAAAGATACCTTTGATTCAAATTCTGACGTCTGCATATACACAAAGTGATAGTTTTCCCAGGACAGTTCACAATGTAGATTCCTTTTGGTCTCTTACTCTTAGCACTGACTTAGTCTAGTCCCACCTTCTGCCACCTTCTCGATCTCTTCTCTTCCCTGCCTCATGTTGCAGTTGCTGGAGAACTCTGGAGCTGGGACAAGGTGCTACCACCACGTCCATCCACCACAGAAAGGCAGCTGGTCTGTTGCCCAACCCATGCTGGGCAGGCATGCAGCACTCCCACTGGATATGTGGACTTATCAGTCAAAGGTATGTTGTAAATTTTTCCATGACAAAAATGCCCTCCTACTCTTAAAAAATGCATTTGTTTTTTTTCTTTTTCTCTTCCTTCTCCAACTTTTTCTCTCCTTCCCCCACTTTTTGAGCAGGAAAGAGAGTGACAGGGAGAATAATGATTTCCTCAGCTTCTGTTGGAAAAAACCCACAAAAATTTTCCACCAAGAGTGAATTTTTTTCTGGTTTGTTTTGTTTGGGTTTTTTTTTTTCTCAGTGAGGTTCAGAAGCCATATTTTAAATTTAAAATTTCCTAAATAAGGGTCCAGTTAATACTCTCATTTGGTGTGGAAGGTAGCAGAGACCTGGTATTTCTGTTTCACTTAGCACAGATCCCAGCTCTAAGTCTGGAAAGAGGTCAGCTTGAATTTTTCTCTTGAGCTGTATCTTTTCAAACCTTTTTTCAGGGTTTCAGTTGTATAAATCAAACCCCATAGCCCAGCGTGGATGCACAGCTTGTCATGCTTTCCTTCTCCAGTTGGCTCTGCACTTCCCAGTGTTAATTCCCACTGCCTCCACTTCTTTGAGAAGTAGGGGGGAAAGCACTGGTGAGCAAGGAGAGGACCGGAGCAGCCAAAAGCTGCAGTGGCCTTCCCATGCATGGAGAGAGCATCATGGATGGGAACATCTGGTAAAGGAGAAGAAAAAGACACTGAGGCCACTGATTTTCCAATGGCATTGATGGGCAGGGGTCTGAGCAGGTCTGGGACCCTTCAGTCATTGATGAGAACAGAGTGTGTGTGTATGCACCACACACTGTCTTGGTGTCAGCTCAGGAGGCAACCTTGTTTAACGTGAGCTTTGTCTGAGCACACGGCAAAGCATGATGGCTGCTGGGTAAAGATTTTGCTGCCAAATCAGCCCCCAGCTGTTTTCAAAAATAGACTGCTGCTCTCTTTACAAAAGCAAAAATAGCCATCTCCCTAATTCCCTCCTTCAAAGTATTATTTTTGGTATTACAGGAGCATACACCTAGCCAGACTATATAATTAACGTTACACAATTTTTAATTACCTACTACAATCATTTTCCTGCTCTAACTGGTGGTGGTGGTGTTGAATGGTTGTTGTTTTGCTCAGGGTTTTTTGAGACTACTATGAAAATTTGAATTCCCAGGTAGAAACTCACTAGGTGCAGAGCCTGCACTACCAGGTGTAGAAGGCGACCCATCACTCTAGCTGTACCACGTCTCACATGAAAAAAAAAGCTTGTGACACAGAAACAAGCCCAAACCTCATTTGCAATTTGCAAATTGCTATTTGCAATAGCAAGTACATAAGGCAGGACTGTTCCAGAAAAGACAGTGGCAGAAACACATACTGATTTAGTTTATTCCTTCATCAGCTGGGTTTTTTCATTTAATTTTGTCCAGGAATGTCCTATAAGGCTAGGTTGTTAACTGACTGGGACCCTTCCAGCAGAGTCCCCAAGTGTGTGCTGCGACCACAGGGCAGCAGAGCTTCCTCTGGGTATCCCTCCTTCTGACAGCACAGCAGGGCTCACTAGCACAGCAAGATGTAACTCCACGCCACCCTGACCCAGCAGCAGGGTGTTGGCCTCCCGAAACTCAACAACTATCTACAAAACACGAAACTAGTGAAAGCCCCATGACCTCGTTGGCACAAGTAAGTTCCAGACAAACCAACACAAATACAGCTCTTGGAAACATGATGAGTTCTGGGGATAAACAACCATCATCCTCTTTCCTCCATACCTCTGAGTTTGCTTGCTGCTGGAAATAGTGGAAGAAACACCCAACTGCGTGTACACACACGCACTTCTCAGCAGACCAACAGCAAATGTTGATCCAGCAACTGTAGCTGGAACACAGCAACCCTACACCAGCAATAAGGCACCACTGGGTCAGACGTTATGGTGTCAGCCCAAATTAAGCATCACGAAGCATGCATCAGCCAAGCCAGCAGTCCTCCTTAGCTTCAGTGAGCCTTTGAGCCATGCTGTGTGGAACTGCTGCTTTCCACATGGAATATCTCATTCAGAGCAGGGGCTGTCACAGCAACTGCAATAGCACCACTGATTTTTGGTGTGATAAGCTGTATTTAGAGCAGGGAAGTATTGCTCTGTGAGCTGAAAAGCAAACCAAACAATGAGCGATAAAGTCGTGAGCTTCAGGCCAAAGGTTTTAATATCTGGTGTTAGTCCCATTTCCCAAAGCAAAGGGTTTATGTACACTGTAGACGTTTTCTGTCTGAAGCAATACTAACACATAATCTCTTTATTTATACAGCACATGAAGTGTCCTGCACCCCCACCCACACAATGGTCTGATTCTAGATTCACCCTGCTGTTGCTCATGGGAGGAAATCTAGGTGTGTTGCAGAACCGATGGGTCCTGATATTCTGCAACATCAGACAACGTGATTCCTTCCTCACAAGGCTCCAAGGTCCTCCTAGACCAATTTTTAAAAAGGAGAGGGCAGAGAGAGGAGGAAATGGTAGACAGATCCATGGCAGAACTGAAAACTCGGGATTTCTGGAGTCTTTGCTATATGCTGTAATTGCAAAATCATGCCTCCTATCTTCCACATAAACAGCAAACCTTTTTTCTCAGGGTATGAGATGATTAGGAAATGCCCTAAGCTCACCTTACTTTGGTCTCTTCCCTCACTTCAAAACATGATTTCAAAAAAAAGATCAGGCCATTAAATGTTGTCTGGACTTTTGTTTCCAAATACTACTTTCAGCATGGAAGGACCAACCATGGAATAACCAAGCAAGTCACCCTATTATGCAACAGACAAGAAAACTATTCGTGCTTTTTACTGTACGCTGTGTTTTTAATTCCTCTGAAGTCTGCTTTCCCCCAGGGAATTCCAGTAATATGACTGATTGAAGTGTCTTTTGACAAGTTATAACAGTCCAGAAAACCCACCTATGAAATTACATCCTGGTAGCATCTTCCAAAGTAAACCGAAATCTTGGTATCACAGCTCATTTTGGAAAGTACTGTGCCATAGCTTTCATTTGTTATGAGAACATAGCTTGAGTTTTAGGTGTAGATAACAGGTGGTGTTACACCTAATTATGTACAGCAAGATGTAATCTTCCCCTGTACCAGGTTTTTGTACCAGCAGGGGCCCCATGGATCATCTCCTGAAACTGACTAGAATAAAATCATACAGTCTTAATATATTCTTATTTCATCTACTTTCTTTCACTTTAGGTGAACACACTGCAAAGTCATCAGCTCACCCTGAAGGTCGTTTGTCCATTCCCAACAGACAAAGTAAATCAGCTGCCAGCGTAGATGTCAGCCTGTTGGAAAGACAGGAACACTAGCAGAGTCTAAGGACCAGGCAATGTTATGCTGAGAAAGTGTTTTTACTACTCCCACCAGCAGTGCCTGCAGGCCCCAGCCATGTGCCACACGCCAGGCACAGCACATGGCTCCCATCACGTAGGTTTTCTCTGGTTATACAACTACTCCACAAGCCTACCAGTCTCCTACTGCCTTTTGCTTGCCACTGCCCTGGAGAGAAAACATTTCACTAGGTATGAAGCTCTTATATATAAAGAATTTAGGATTCAGAGGGCAGAAGTTTTAAAATGCTAGAAGCTAAAACATTTTGGAAAGTGAGTCACAGTAAGTATGGATGGACCAACCCCATTCTGTCTCTGGGCTCAGCTGCAGCCTGGATGAGTTAGAACATCCTGGAGATATCTGTTAGGAAGACGAAGGAGACAGAGGCAATGAAAAGCAAGGAAGTCCCAGACTAACATATTTCATTTTTCCGATTTTTCTTCCTGAATATCCCAAAACAGAAAGCAGACAGATTTTTTGCAGAAGTTACTAGGATTTATTAAAGACAGGATATTGATATGAAACATTCATGACCCTCAACTTAGCAGTATTTCTCTTGGATGGGGTAACGAAGTAAATTTATTACACATCAGTGCCAAGAAGCTCATAATAAAAATACAGATTACAGTTCTCAGATTCATCAACTCAAACCAGATATTGTTGAAAAAACAATCCAGCAGGAAGAATGTCTCATAAGATACTTGCAGGACCAAAGCAAGATATGAAATACATATTTTATCCAACAATAGGATACAAAGTAAACGATTTGATTTAAAGACCCTGACACAAAGGCAGCCTGTGAAGACATGAGAAGGGGACCCCTTGTCATGTTATCCCAGGTGTGGAGCGTGCAGAGGAAGATGATAGATACGTTAGACACGGGCAAAAACAAGCAGAGATTTTATTGCATCTCGAGTTGATGATTTTACGAGACATGAAATAAATTAATAAAGCATGGATAAAGCAAGATAGAGAAATACTGCAACTTCTTGGGAAGCCAGGCTTCAGCAAAGGTTCAGGTAGATCACAGCCACAGCAAACCTTCACACCAATTCTACCCTGATCATTTGGTCCCCTCTCCTCTTCTGTTTCTGACCTTCATTTCTTTCTTTACTGGAACATACCTAGTGAAGAATCAGTAATTGAGGACCCATTTATTAAATTCCTGATAGTGAGATCCGAATATTTCATTCTGCTTCTGCTGCACTCCCTACAAAAGTAAAGATCTCTCTTCAAAATGGTCCCAGAGCTTGCCTGTGTGGCATCTGCATGGTCTGCAAGGCTCCAGGAAGACCTAACACATCAGCCTGCTGTGAAAGGAGGAACTCATATGTCCTTAGGTACGACTGAAGGCATTGTCACTGCTAAAGTTTCCATAAATCAGACTATAACAGACCAACCCTTTAACAACTCATCTCTCCTCATTTCCAGACATACTACCAAGGGGAAAAATTTATTCTGCCAAGGATTTCCAGCGTTTCCAATTCCTCACTTCTTCCATCTCATCCTCAGGAAAAACAAACCAAAGCCAAAAAAAAACCAACCCTCCCTCAAATTCCCAAAACAAAGAAAAATTAAACAAACAAAATAAGTAAGCACCACGGTGTTTCTAACTGCCTTCCAAAATACAACAAACAAAAAAGCATTTAAAATTGCTTTAGTTTGGGAAAGTTACTAACCATGAGATCTCTAGTCCATGTCTGTGTTTAATAGAGAATGTAATGGAAAAAAAAAATAGAACTTTAGTGACCATCCAAGAAAGATTTCATGAAAAACAGGGTGGAAGGGAGTTTGTTTGGATTTAATGTTTCCCCAGAAGCATCTCTAGTCCAAACATTACACCACAGGTCAAATGGAGGGGAGCCAGAAAGTGAAACACTTCAAAAATAACCCCTAAAAAGGAAAGTGAAAGTGGCCAGTCTAGTTTGAATCATAGAACGGTTTGGGTTGGAAGGGACCTTAAAGACTATATAGTTCCAACCTCCCTGCCATGGACAGGGACACCTTTCAGTACACCAGGTTGCTCAAAGCCCCATCCAATCTGGCCTTGAACACATCCAGGAATGAGGAATCCACATCATCTCTGGGCAACCTGTTCCAGTGCCTCATCACTCACAGTAAAGAAGTTCTCCCTAATATTTAATCGAAACCCACTCTCTTTCAGTTTGAAGTCACTTCTCCTTGTTCTGTCACAATATGTCCTTGTAAAAAGTCTCCCTCCAAGTTCTACCTTTTGTGGCCATGAAATGCAAATTCTGTGATAAAAACCAAATTTGGGCTCTGGTGCCATCACTGAGCATCAGTAAATACTGCAACCTACACATGGGAAGTCCAAGAGAAAAATATAGGTTCAGCTTGTAAAACTCTTCCTGACTGGTACTCCTGTTTTTAAGTAAGCCTACATTAAAATACTTCAGTTTGGAACTGGCAGTTTAAAGTACTACAAACTGTCCTCAGCCCTCTACTGCAGACCTTTCAAGATGCCTCCTTGCAGACAGAGAAGCTCAACAAAGCTCTCACGTGAGACCACCTGCCACCAACATCAGAAAAACTGTATGAGGCAGGTGCATTGGTAATATTTTATAGCAACAAAGTTCACCTTGCTAGTCTGTTTCATGTATATGAATACTCATTTTACTTAAGATATTCCTTCCAAATGAAGGAAAGTAACCTGTTCAATGTCTGATGATGCTCAGACACTGCATCCTGATGTTCATGTAGGTTCATTTCTCCTTTATAGAATTTCCCTGGATCTCAAGGTTGAAGATGCTGAGGGGAGAGAGAAGGATGGTGTTGAGCACTATGGCAACGGAAAGCAGTCATATGTTGTCCTAGTAGATTCTCACAGGCAACCCCTGCAATTCCCTCAATGCCTCTCAAATTGGCAAGATCACAAAATGCCTGTAAGGCAATTTTTCTCTCTTCTCCAGCTGCTCTTTGAGACAGAGATGTGTGCCATTTAAGGGGGAACCAGAGGATTATGCATTAAATTGCCTGACAGACAGAGCACTTGAGGCCCATGCAAGCTAAATATCTTAATCAAAGAGAAGACAATTCCAAACTTCTTGTCAAGCATGACTGAGAAGGAAGTGATCTTACTAGAGGAAGAAATGACCAGCAGCTTGAAGCACTGAAGCAAGAAATACAAGCTGTAGAGGAAAATTCTGACACAGCCTCAGAGGATGCTGAGAAGAACTTTGAAAAGCTAATCTCTCCTGAGGCTCAGGAAGCTGAAGGGAAACCCCCTGAAAAGTCAGGGGATCTGGCACCTATCTACTCTGATATGTCATCTTGCAGGAAATGCTGTAGCCTGACAAGGTAGCAAAGAAAAATAATGAGAAAAGACTATTTCTGTATTTTGGAATTGACCCAGAGGGGGAGACCTGCTCCAATACTGCAAGCTGAGCACTTCAGGCTTCAGAAGTAAGCAAGCTCTGCATTTCTGGAGAGGAACAGGCAAATGCAAGCAACACTCCAGGGAAAAGATGCTGATGAAAGGTATTGTGTTGTGTGCTAAAAAAGAAAAAAAGAAGAGTGCTTCAAACAGCCAAAGGTTCCACAGAGGTCTGAACAAATGAAAAGTGGTAAGTACAGCTTGGGAGATCTCAAAGACTGGATTTTCATGGGACCTTCAGATGCTTTTCTGAAGACTGAGACTCCCTCTTTGCTGTGCACAGGGTGAGCAAGACTTCTGAGAGCACAGTGCACAGCAGCTGGCAGACTGAGCAAGAAGCAAAGCAATGAGAAATGCTGAGCCATACGCCCCTCAATAACACGAGAACCTAACGCAGGGCCAGACGGAGGTACGTCTCCACTCATGGTTTGCAGCCTAGAATTCTCTTCCAGAGCTGCATAAACACTTCATTTCAAAAGCAAGCAATGTCACAGCCCTTGCAATGAGACATGAGAACTAGTGCTGCCACTGACACCCTTCACACAACATCCCTACACTGACAATTCATTTACAAGGAGGTTTGAAACCACAGCTCTCAGTTCCCAGAAGACTGCACTAACCTCTCTGTCCCTCCCAGTGAAGTAGTTCCTCTGGCTGCTCTCAGGCACCAAAAGCATGCAGGGCTTTCTAGCCTCCTGCCTCACTGTTCCCAGCCAGGGGTTGATCAAGGGTCTACAAATGACTAGTGAAACTCTCAGTGTGAGCTGCTAAAGGAGATTAGTCTTGAGCAGGCTGCGGCAGAACTTTCTGTCCCAGTGGGGCCAGTGGAAGTAAGGAAAGAAATGGGAAAATTGAGTCAATTGAGGAAACCATCCTGGCCAGGAATGTCTTTGGTTTCTTAACTGTCTGATTTAAAAAGAAAAAGGAAACTAAAACAAACAAACAAACAAACAAACAAACAAAAAGAAGATGAAGAAGTAAAAAACGGCTGTGGTAGAAAAGGCACAGTCAATCAATTAGTTAGTAATTTCCAGTTCAAATATTTCCATAAGTGCTTGGCAGTGTTTTCTATGTAAGGGACGTCTACTGCTGGTGAAAGATTTCTTAGATGGCAGAGAATTCTCCTTGATGACAAACTCTCTTCAGACAAGCTCCAGTCTGGGCAATTTCCCTTTGGAAGCCTTCACAACTTGTTTGTTCAAGCATTCTGAGTCTTCTTAAAAGAAAAGCCAGTTGGCTATCAGTCGCATTTCCAAACCTGACTCACTGAGAGAGGCAGTGCTGAACTGTAGGAAAATTCCTAAATTTAAGATACCAGGAGCATACTACATACTTGACCTGAATACTTTACCCTTACAGAAAACATTTACACAAGTCTTTGGTGTGTCTCAAAAGGATGTACACACAAGCTGTGTTTAAGAATCATTTTATCTGTTACTAAAATTCAGTCTAATGTGGATTATAACTTGGCAACTGAAAGCTGGCAATTCTCACACAGAAAAGCATATAGGTGTAAGTAAAGAGAAATACTGCAGTCTTGTATGTTCTGATTACCTAAACTCCCACTGAAGTTCTAAAATCTAAATAATTTTATATTGTCCATTTCTTTGAATATAGACATCTTTTCTTACAGAAAATATTGTGGACTTTTAGTCAGCCCCATGAGCTGAAGGGGCTGAATCTTAGTTCTACTAAGCTTCCTAATCTCAGTAGAGATTTACAAGATAGGGAATTCATGACCTGGCTCTGCAAGCAGGCAACAGTATGTTCCACTTATTAAAACCATTAAAGCATATATGAACATCACAGCAGTTCTGCCATTTTCTGCTCTGCTTTTGAATGGTTATGTCCTTTGAGATCACCTACTATAGTTCGCTTGTTAACCAAATCAGCCTTGCAGGTTTGTTGGAAATCTAGAAGGCTTTGAAACTAGAAGCTGTTCTCTCCAGTTCACATCCCCACTCTAAGACAGCTGCCTTACAAGTCAAGCAATGCACATATGAACACAACACACCTTAGTCTAAACTAAAGAGCAGAACACAGCCAAACTCTAATTATTAATCCAAGAGCAGAGCACACTCCGACAAAGGGGCATACAGGCTAGCCAGGACACAAGTAGGATTATGAACAATAATGACAAAAAGGAAAACGTTAATTATGGTATGTGTCTCCATTATGAAACAATGTGTAAAAATATCTACTCATTTATTCCCAAACTTCAAAAAGTGGTTACTATGCCAGTAACGTAGGATCTGCAATCACAGCATTTGGTGGCTTTGTCTTATTTTTCTTTGTTGCTTATGCCGGCAAATCACATACAAGGACAGCTAATAAATATTCCTCATACTGGAGAATGCTCTAATGCTTTCTGAAAAAAATATCTAAATTATTCAGATTCTCTTTCTTTGTGTGTGTGTGTTGAGGGTTTTTTAGCTTTGAAATGGGAAGTGAAGTGCTCATCAGCTGCAAAGTGTTCCTTTAATACCACCCATGCAACAATTACCTCTGCAATAACCATCATTATATTAAATTACATGCTACCCTTCCTCAGTTCAGTGTGAAGACTAGCTGTAGAATAAAACAAGGAAAAAATCCCAAGCCTCTGAAAAGTCATTGTACAGTACTGTACCCAGTACACCACAAAGGTAAATATACTTCCTGCAGGGAAACTAAATATCAGTTAAGAACTGCCTGTCTTTGTTGGAAGTCTTAAATGAAACCTAAGTGAAGGCCCCTCACCTATTCCAATATTCATTTCACTGTAATGATGCAGTGCTGTAGCTGAAAATGCATACATATTACTGTGTAATTCAAGACTACGCAGTTATGATGTGTCAAATAATGAAGACAATTTTGCTTTCAGCATTTTCTTAATTTTTAATGATTTTCTTAGAGACCCAAACATTTTCATGAGGTCTCTTTCAGTACAGAGCAGGGATTTATATATTCCACTACTTTCTCTGAATAACCAGAAATAGTTTGTTTTTTCCTATTTAATTTTAAAGATATATTTGTACTTGCTGGCTTTTAACAAACATGTTTACCATTCTGAGGTTTTAAAATGAAATTTGTTTTGAAAAGTGGCTAATCAAAACCACATTCAAATTTTGCATCTTTTACGTTTTAGTGACTTCCAGATAGAATTAATTCCATTTACAAAGTATAGGTTTGGGGTATTTTTTCTTTTGGTGGTGTCTCTTCTTACCTCTTAGCTTGACTGACTGCCCAGGAGCTGAAAAATCACCTGCACTCTTATTCAGTTATTAACATTGGTAGTTACAACTATGCAGGACAAGACATGCATTCAAAGAGAACAGGGCAGTGTAAGTAATGTCAAGCTCAGTGTAGGTAACAACTCAGAAAAGAGGGACACTGAATAGAAAATAGTTCATAGCTATGCATGCATTTCAGCATTCTGAAGGAAAACAGAAACAAAAAAACCCCAAGGAGTTTTAAGATTTTGTGGGCAAGGCATGTTCCTTGTTGATGGATAACTCTGTATCAAGGCTGTGAGCAACCACAGCATCATGAGCAGAGGTAGAGAGGCTGCACAACCGAGGTGGACACTGATGGAACTGAAGGGAAAGATGAAGAGTCCTTCTCCGGGATCTGCAGTCCCAGACCACAGCTTGAACAGTGAATGACAAATCCCTCCACGTCCTTGGACAGAGAAGGTTGGGTGGAGGGCAGATACCTCCCTGTCCGTAGCAGCGTTCTGTCCCACACTGGGTTATGTGTTGCCGGAACATTGGGATCATCCATCCGGTTATAACTTTGTGTAGTACCGGCTAAGCTGGAACAGTAAGAATGATCATGTGGATAACCAATGTTTCCTATAAAGAATGTGGAACTGCTTTTGCTGGTTGACATATAATTAGGCTGTGAAGCAAGCACCAGCCGCTGAAGTTTCAATGGATAGAGGGTATTGCCAACTCTATCCCAACCAGTTTGCATCTCTGAAAGCAGTCATGACTTTCTCTTCAGCTTTAAGAAATCTTGTTGGAGACTGGGGGAACTGGTTGAGAAAAGAGAAGACCACAAGCAACAAGACAGTGATCAGTGTCCCTGAACCCCTTCTCCTGGAATTAAAATGTTGCTATTGTTGGCACCTTTGGCCAATGAGATGCATCACAGGGAATCCCACTGATGTTTATCATCTCTCTATCAGTTTCTCACAAATTTCCCTTCTACTCTGCAAGTTCACAAGTTTATATTTAATTCCTGAAAGGGAAGAGCTAACAGAGATACTCCATACTGACAGCAGAAGCTTGGGAGTTTGAAAGCGCCTATGTTTCCAGAGAAACAACAGATAGGCATCCACCTGATTTTCATGTCAAGCATGACAGAGACAACGTCCATCAAGGACGTTAGTGTGCATTTTTTATAAAAGTGAGAATACAGTACCATATTTATGGCTCAGAGTTCCAAAGCATTCACATGATGTGATGTTTTCAAAATGCCATGTCGGAAACTACATGCTCTACTAAGCTTCCCAAATTATTCTGGAAACATCAATGACCAAATCTTCAACTGGGGTGCCAGTGAGCTAAGAAGGAAAACTTCCTGTGGGAGTTTAACTCATCTGTCAACCCAGAGAACATGAAACCAACATGAAACCTTTCCTGTAAATCTGCTGTTAAAATAAGGAGCAGGTGCACTGAACTCAGAGCTCTAAGGAACAAAGATAACATCTAGCAAACAGCAGCACATTCATGAATATCAAGGTATCTTACAGCACATCAAAGCATATCTAGATAATCCCTAACTGGATTTTATTTCAGGCCACGCATCACTAATGGCTACAATCCTTAACAAAAATACTTTTTAATCATCATGTTTACCATAGCTCCTAGATAATTTGTCATCACTGGTTGCATCAGACATGACATTATTGCATTTTTTTAGGACAGACCACAAACCCCAAGAAGGTAACATATTTCCAGTTTCTTCTGGAATTCTGGAATTATTCTGGAATAAGGCTATTTCCAGTTTCTTCTTTCTCTTGGGCAGAACATCCAATTCCTACACACAACACAGTAGGAATTTAATCATATTACATTTCAAACCATGTGGAGGAATCATAGACAAAAGTTGATTTGTAGTAGAAGTTGATTAGTGCTTTCATTTATTTATCAAAAAATAAGGAGATGAAAGGAGAAAGGAAGATAATCTTTATTCACAAACAAATCTAGAAAGGACAAATTTGAAGTCTAATAAAAATAAACAGTTGGATACATAATTAGGTTCATCTCACTACCACAGAAAGAAAAGGGGAACTGTAGTAGGACCACATTTGCTTTATTCTTTCATATCTTCATTGGAAGGATTCACAGAAAGCAGACACATAGAACAGCAATGCAGCAATGACATGGACAAACAATACCATTGAAGAAACTTACCTCAAGCTGACACACACCTACTGCAGGATGGGACAATAACACATGAATAGAGGAAAAACAATTTGGCCTCTGCCTTCCAAAGGAGCACACATTATGAACTGAACCTGCCCGTAATACACATCAAGCTTTCCACTTCCTGGCACATCCAAATGCACCCTGGGTGAAATCTTGGCGTAACTGAAGGATCCTATGATTTCTGAATAATTGAGGCTAGAAGGGACCTCAGAAAATCTCCAGTCCAACCTTCTGCTCAGAGTAGAGTTGGCTGTGAGATCAGATCAGGTGAATCTTGAAAACCTCCAGGAACAAAGTCTGCGTGGCCTCTCTGGGCAACCACTGCTTAACCATCCTGCTGGAGAAAACATTTCACCTGAAGTCCACATTTCAGCATATGTCTGTTAACTCTTACTCTATGACTCCGCATCACTGTGAACATCCTGGTTCCATCCCCTCAATTACTCCGACGTAAGCAGTGAGGGGCAGCTGCCAGGTCCCTCCAAAGCCATCTTTTCTCCAGGATGAGCCAGCCCTGGTCCCTCAGCCTCTCTTCATATGGCAGGTGCACCATCATGACAGTTCTTTGCCAAACTCATTCCAGTTTTTTTTGTCTTTCCTGTGCTCAAGAGACCAAAACAAGCCACAGTATCTAAATATGCCCTCATGAGTGTGAGGAGGATAATCCCTTCTCTTGATCTACTAATTTACCTTAAAAGAGCCCAGGGTGCTGTCAGCCATCTTTGCTGCCAGAACACTGTTGGCTCATATTTGCCTGCTATTTATAACATATCTACGTTTGCTTTTGGCACAGTTGTTCCCCACAGTCAGTCACCTGTTTTGCTACTTTGCCAGGTACAGGACTTCACATTTGGCCCTGTCTTACTTTCAGCCAGGACAGGGTTAATTGCTTTACAGGGAAGGGGGTGTGGCCAGACCCTACTGTTACTCAATACCATCTCATGTCACTTGCAATGGGCAGGACTAAGGGACTCTTTCTCATTTCAGGACAGGGGAAAATGTGGTGTGGTGAGGAAAATCAAGTTGGCATTTTGCCGTGGTTTTCCCCTGAAAATAGTTTCTTTGTCTTATACCTTTTGTTCTTAATACTGTTGCTGTTACTGTTCGTTATCTTATCTCATTACTGTTTCCAGTAAATTGTTCTTATCTCAATCTGTAATGTTCACATTTTTGTTCCTCCACTTCTCAACTCTGTCCCGGGATTGGGAAGGGAGAGGGGAAGTGGGAAGCACGGGAGAGAGCAAGCGGCATCTGGTTCGTAAGAGTCTTGGTTGGCAGGGGGCACTAAATTGGGAAGTGCCATTCCTAAACCACAACAGGCCCTAATGGATTTCCTGTTGGCCCAGGTCTTTCTGAATGGCAACCCTGTGCACTAGCACACTGACTGGTTCCCCCAGTTGGATGTCATGTGTAAACATGATGAATGTGCATCTGCTCCCCTCCTCCAGGTCACCGATGTTAAGCAGGGCATGTCCCAGCATGGACCCTGTGCTTGTCACAGGCCTCCAGGCTGAACATGACCCATTAACCACTAAAACAGTCCAATCCAACTTCACAGCACCACAGAACAGGAGATTGCATTGCCTATACAAAACAAAGTGGGTTTACAACAGCAATATCTCAAACTGCTTTACAGGCTACAGTAAGTTTCAAAAGGTCATTTAAAAAAGTATCATCTTATTTGAAACTGAGTTTGTGAACATTAAGAGCTACCATCTGTGCAGATAATAGATACTCTTCTTTAAATGATTATTTGTCTTCCTATTTCCCTTTAGGTAATACTTTCTTTTTTTGTATTTAGAACATAACACCATGTCAGCAACACTCACTACAAAGGAACAGAAAGCCAGATGCAAACCATCCTTGAGCACAGGTGCTTACCATACATACCTTGACAGGCTGCTTATAAAGAAAACACAGTAAGGAAAAAATTAGGTTTCTTCCTCACTCTACAATTTGCCAAAATCATAGATATGGGAAGTTCTAGAGGTGAAGTAAAACTGGGTTCAAAACAGATTAGACATATTCACAGGATAAACAGTCTCTAGTGATTACAAAACAGTGATCCAAATGCAGTCTTTGGACATCCTGAGGACCTGTATATATCCATCAGTACCTCTTACCAGCCTCTTTCAGAGAAGCAACACTGCACAACAAAAACACACAACTTACAGCTATGTGTCAGTCAAAAACTAAATCTCACAACAAATACCAATTTCCCAGCAATGTATTAGTTCCTTTCATCTTCCCAGCTCTATGCAGAAGAATCAGAGCTGTTCCTGTGCCCTGAACAAATATTTCTAGGAATTGTGACTGATTTCTGAAATGCATTATAAATGCCATTTTTATTTTTATGACAATTATTTGAATAAACAACTTCTGTCATAGTTGGAGTTTCTATAGGTGGGTCAGAAAACAGCAGGTAATCTGCCTGAGATTCCTAGAGAAGACTACTGGAGTTCAGTGGGAGCCGAACCCTGATGCACAGACATGCTTTTTGAAGTCTCAGACTTGGTTCACAAATCTGTTATTTCTGATTCATGGGACTATGGACACATTCCAGTATGATGTCAAACACTGTCACTGGCCCAGTGATTTCAGTGGGAGGATCATAAGCAGTGACAGAACTATGACCTAGCTACAGGAGCCTAAGCGTATTTTCTGCTGTCATAAGAAGATAATTTCACTAAATTATTTGGGTTTTTTAATTGCTCCACACATTATTAATTCACAGCTGACTCACCTTCAAGCCTTACCCACACCCAGGATCACAAGAAATAAACAATACCTACTTGTTGTGCCTTTTATCTGGAGATCAGAGAGAACGCTATCCACACTGCCCTGCCTTTATTAATTAGCCAAATGTTTTCTGCACTTTATAAATGGACATGTGGAGCTACTTTTGTTTCTTGCCCATCCTTTTCTTGCATCTGTTTTTCCAGAAAAGTATGACTGAGTTCAGCAGAAGTGATGAGGTTCACAGAATAATTACTGTACAGAATACATGAGCCATAATGTGGGAGGGCAGGTTAAACTGTACCTTCTAACTCCCTATTTCTCCTGTCAACCCCAGCCTTAAAGTTGCATTGATGAGATGCTCTTCTACATTTTCTGCTGTGGTCTTATCACTGGACCATTTTCTGTCTCTTAAGGGGAAGTATGGGGTTCCTCAGCTCCACTCCTGTACGGCTACACTATGCCAGTGACAGCAACTTTGCTAGGGCAGTTCCTATGAGTTTCTTCCCATATTTTCCAGCCTTCAAAATTTCACTGTGGGTGGATCACTTTGTCTTTCTAAATCATTGTATCCAGGTCTGCCCTGTTCAGCATTTTCTGCATATCTAATCCCAGACTACAAACAGACATTATACAAGTGTGACACTAGCTGAACTAGCCCTGAGCATCAGGGCTGGCATATTTTAGCAGTAGTACAGCTGGGCTTCTGCATACTCTCCACTGCCCTCAGACAGAGGGACCTGGAGACAGGTTACCAAAGAGTCTCTCTGGCCAAACCTCAGGAGCAGATATAAAGTGGTCTACAGGCTGGACAACTGTGTGTCTTATCCAAAGTACCTGTTAGCCCATCTTCCCAGGCAGAGGCTGCTTTTCACCCCATCTCACAATGGACGAGTGCTACAGCGACAGAGGGTGGCAGGCTAGATAAGGGGCCACATGTGATCTAGAGTTGGATGCTGAACCCCCCTGCTCTCTCTAACATTTTGCACAATCAGATGCCCTTTTATGTCAGATTGTTGCCCTTGCACTAGGTTCAGCTGTGTTGGAATACAGGACAGATTTATGTCTGGCTACAGTGCATCTACCAGGAAATCTTTCAGTCTTTACTAAATAGAAATAATTAATTTGTCAACCAGCAGTTTCCCCTAAAGGTGAGTGACCTCTCTTATTAAAAATATGAACCCTACATCCAATCTGAAATTTTCTGGCCTCAGATTCTAGCCACTGACTCCTCTTATGCCTTCTGTTCCTGTAAAAGTGACCTTTTAGTAACCCCTTATTTTAGCATCACATATTTTTTCACCATGAAAGCACTTACACATTACAAATGACCTCTAGTTTAATTTTAAGAAGAGAACTCAAATGTTAAGATTAGAATTCTCCTGAAGTAATTGGAGGTAAAGTAAAAAATATCTTGTTGTCCCTCATTTCTACATTCTCTTAATTAGAGCCAGATGTTAGAAAGACCCTTAGAAAGACAGAAATAGGCAAGACATCCCTGCTTGGCCTGGTTACACAGCATGATTCAACAGTGGCCACAGATTTGCAACACATTAAAACTTTTTTAAAAAGGGAAAAAAATAGAGCACTACTTATGCAGGCAGTGAGCCAAAGTTACTCCCTGTAAATCTAGCATAGTATTGAACACTTACAAATTATTAACTAGGATGGAAGATAAATGATTTAATTATAACAAAAGGAAACAAAAAATACCCCAACTGGAATAGCAAAACTATACAAAATCATAAACTACAGATTTTACTCTGATTTAACTTACAGTAAGAAAAAATTTAATCACATTTGCAGAGCCATAATATTCCAGTGTTATCAGGAAGGAAGGCCTTCTTCCCTTTAATGCCTAAAGGTTTCCTAAGTTATTACTGCTAACCTGCTTCATTCAAAGTTCAAGAATCATTTTTGCACTGATNTTTTTTTTTTTTTTGCAACTATAAAAACAGCTCGGAAAGTTTTACTAGTTATTAATTAATTTAAAATACATTTTTTCATTTTAAAAGTGGTCAGATTCAGGCTTAAAATTGCATCTGAGTTTCAGTCTATTGAGAATTTGAGCAGCTAACTAGCAAATTCACTGGCTGAGACAGTAAGCAGAAGATACTGGGGCCAAGACAATTTAGCCTCTTCATCAGTGATCTGGATGCTGGGACAGTGCAGCACGTCCACAGATGATACAAAACTGGGAGCAGTTTCTGATGCACTAGAGCATCTTGCTGCCATCCAGAAGGACCGGGACAGGCTGAAGAAGTTGGCCAACAGAAACCTCATGCAGCTCAACAAAGGGAAATGCCACATCCTGGGCATGAATAATCCCAAACACCGCTACAAACTGGGAAGCAGCTCCCTAAGGAAGGACCTGCGTATCTTGATGAACAAGCTATGAGCCAACAATGCACCCCTGCAGCAAAGCAGGCCAACAGCACCCAGCATTGCATTAGGCAGAGCATCACCAGCAGGTCGAGGGAGGTGATCTCCTGGTCCTCAGCCCTGGTGAGACACTGCTGGAGGGGTGGGTCCAGTGCTGAGGTCCCCAGAAAAAGAGACATAGACATGGCGGACCGAGTCTGCCAAAGGACCAGGAAGACTGAGAGGGCTTGGAGCACCTCACAAATGAAGAGAGGCTGAGAGAGCTGGGAGTGTTCAGCCTGGAGAAGCTCAAGGGCATCCTATTCATCCTACCCATTCCTGATGGGGGGAAGCAAAAAAGATGGTGCCAGGCTCTTTTCTGGTGTCCAGTGACAGAATGACAAGCAACGGGCAGAAATTCAAATACAAGCAACTCAATTTAAACACAAGAAAACTTCTCACTGAGAGAGTGATTGAACACCAGACCAGGCTGCTCAGAGAGGTTATAGAGTCTCTGCCCTTGGAGATGCTCAGAATCTGATGGCTCACAGTACTGAGCAACATGTTCTGTCTGACTCTGATCTCAGCAGGAGGCATTGGATTAGATTATGTCTAAAGGTCACTGCCAGCCTCAATCATTCTGTGATGTGACTATGCATGTGAAAATAGAATTTCTTTTCTTTAGAGGTGTAATTTTGCCTCTCAAGCAATCATTTGCCTCTCACAGCAAACTGTATTTTGAAACTTTCATGATCTGTAGAATTTTGTTCTCTTGGCCATTTTGATAAACATTTCTTTTTCCATAACTCACCCACTCTGTTAAGAGAAATGAAATCCTTCCAGTCTGAAAACCTGTGTTTTCAGGGTGAAAAAGCAGGAAGAGGAAAATAATACAGGATGGACTTCTTATGCTAGGAGAAAATACAACAGGCTATATTTAGAGAAGACAGCAAATGGACTCTTGGAAATGGCTTTGTCAACACCTGTGGTAAGTGGAACTATTCATATGCTTGAAGTTAGGCTTGTGATTAAGAACTCCATTGAACAAGGCTCAGAGCATCACACAAGGAAGCCCCTTGAATTCTGCTCAGCAGATGAACAAAGTTCAGGAGCAATAAAATCAGCCAAACAAGCCAGACTAACATAAATGCAGCCATATCCTTGGTTGCCTTTTCACTGGTTGTCCCTACTAATAAAGATATGCCCACTAGCTCTTAAAGTTACATCTTACTTACAGAGTTTCTATGCCACAGATACCAATTCACAATCAGTTTGGTCTATGCTCATAAAGCTCTTAGGAAACTATTTTCATTTCAAACTCCTAAACATGGACATTAGAAAAAGACATGAATGTTCCTGGACATGTCCAGATAGAGCCAAAAAACGTTGCTACCAGGACACTGAGGTCACTCCAAAAAACTCATATATATGCTTTACAACACACATCATCCTGAGATGTGCACCACAGTCATATGACAGATGGAACAGGCTGGACACGTATGACACACACAACACACCGTAAGGGAAGTACAAGTCATTTTACTCATTATAGGAACATCTTAGCAGAAACAGGGCACCAGGGTACCACAAATGTAAGATACTCTGACCTCCATTGTGCTCTAAGGTCAAGAGGACTGCGGGAAGAAGGACAGGAGAGGTATAACCGGTTTCACCTTTGCTCCCTAATAAATTAGCTTGACAACTTGTCCTCATTTCAATTTAGATATTTTGGACGGAAAACAAAATTATAATCTGGGGACAGAAAATTTTAGAATAAGTAGTGTTGCAAGGGATTCCCACTCTGGCTGCAGTTTGGTTTGAAGAGTTGGATGTTTTGGGTTTGTTGGGTTGTTTTGGGTATGCAAGTTGCTCTTCTCATAACTCTGAGAGAAGTACTTGAGAGCTGTGTGTTTTTATGTTGCACAGAAAATATCACTTCTTACAAAACAATTGGTGAACAAATACAACCTAATGACTCTCAGAGAGGTATTTTTTATTATTATCTTGAACATTTGGAGAACTCTTTTCTATTATTATATTGAATAAAAGAAATATGGGAAGAAACAGTTTTGTCTCCTTCACACAAAAAACATAAGGCAGCCCAAGATTATTTTAACGTGGAACCAAAAATTAAAAACTGTGGCTCACGTTCCTTACCAAATACCAATAAATTTTCTAAAGAAAGGACTGATCAGCCTTCCTCGTATTCCATAGGCAACAAAGGGCCCCAAGAGGCCTCCAGTTTCCCTCATGTTTTGGTAAAAGCAAACTGCAGTTCAGATAAAAAGAGAGATTCAGTATTTTGGCCTTGAGACACAGATTCTACTGAAATGAGCAAACGAATCTCAGGAATGGGGAGATGCTCTGAAAATTCAAGCTGCCTGCTCTAGTCTCTCTAACCTCATAAACTGCATCTAAATTTCAAGGATTTTTTTGCTGATACTGGATTTAGGAAGCTCTGATTTACTACAGAAAAAATGTACTTCAAGCAGCTTTAAAATCCTAACATGTTGTACAATAAAAATAAAAACCAAAGCAGCAAATACCGCTGGCAGTCCCTGGTTTCTGTGAGCTCCTCTGCTATTTGTATCAGTCCACCATGCAGAGCTCACTCCAAATGGATGTTCTGGCAGAGGTCCCAGACACACATGCCACCAAGTCACAAGCAGCTCACCATCACACCACTCTTACTAATGAGAGCTACAGCAGCAGTTCTTCAACATCTTTTCCTCTATGCAATCCTGGGATACATTCCTTATGTCCTCTCCTGCCTTCCCCAGCCAGATGGAGAACTGCTGACTCCAGGAGAAATAAGGAAGGGAGAGATGGGGAACTGCAGGCTGCCCCATGAGGAAGGCATATTCTTGCAAGGAAAACTTCGGGGAGGGCAGCTAGCAGTGACTGAGCAGGGGTAGCAGGAGCAGGCACCCAGATCAGACCACAGTTAGAGGAGAGTAGGCTGGCAGCCCCCACAGCTCAAGACTGATACTGACTGGCCACCGTTCCCACACTGCTCCTTGCTGTGTTTGCCCTCCTCCTTCGTCTTCCCCATACAGCCGAAGACTCCCCGACTCCCCCAGCCCTGTCCTAGCCACTTCTTCCCAGGTGCTCCCTTTGCTCTGCTCTCTGAAGCACAACCTACCCCAACCCCACCCCAGTATATTCCACATTCCCCAACAGACAGAGGTGTGTCCTGGCTTGGCAAGCCACTGCACTGCATCGCTGGGAAAGGAGAACAGCAGAACATTATACGGTGTGAAAAGCTGCTTGGATGAGAGGGCAGGCAGCTGGTATGTGAGAGGAGGAAGATTCAGAGGGAAAAGCTGCGGAGCAAAGTTGAGTCCAGGTGAGACACTGAGTGGTAGGCACAGTAACAGCAAGAGAGAGAGAAAAGTAGACAAAGATCTTCCTTCAAAAGAGCTGGAAAGGATTATGTAGGACTGTGACCACATTTTTCCTCAACCATCCAGGCCTGCCTTCCAGCTAAGCAAAAAATAGGAGAGCTCATTTTTTATTGTGCACAAGGAAGCTCTGGGAAGCTTCTTTTGAAAAGTGGCTATTCCTCATTCAGGGGACAAGAAACAGAATTTTCTTTTGCAGATTGCTTCAAGCACTGAGATAATCCAGATGCTAGTTTCCTCCTGAAGCCTGGGAACAGCCCTAAGCATACACAAAATACTGATGAGCAGAACAGTTAGCTCATTCCAGAAAGCAATGGAAAGGAACAGCAAAAAGATTCACCAGACTATGACAGCATACGTGTATGCTGGAAAGTGAAAAGTGTGCTTTTGGGAGTGGCCAGAAAGGATGATAGGTGAGGACAGGGGCCTTAGCCACAAGCAGGTCTAACAGAAGGGACTGAAGGTTTGGAAACCAGAGTGGAAGCATGAGCAGCTTGAGCTTTCTACGAGGGAAATCACAAAGAATGTCATGACTAGTGGGAAAGAAGTGACTGGCAGATGAACTTGACACATTCTGGGGTGCTGGTGGCCATTCAGAGGACAGGCAGCATGAAAAATCATCAGGCATCTCTGGGTTACGAGATTTTGAATGGTTTATCTTATCCACCTCTGTGGTCAGCATAGCTGAATAGGAGAAAAAGTTGTGGTGTGTTCCAAGAAAAAGGAGGCTTCAGAGGGAGAAGAGGATGACAAGCATGAGACAGTCTAGTATGTGCCAGCAAAAGCAGTGTCTGCACAGGGGCATCATAAGGGTGGCAATTTGCTGCCTTTTCCTAATGCATGTGCAAGTCCAGCAGGGCTGTGGCAACAGCAGCCAGCAGTAAGTCCTGCATGAGGCTCTTTTGGAGTGGTACAGCTTCAAGGATTCAACGTGCCCCTCCTTTCAAGAAAGATGTTGTGCAGATTGCGTGACATTTAAAGCACATTTCATCACCAGGGCATATATTCTTCTTTCATAATTTCAATTATCTACCAATAAATCATTCAAATGAAAAATTGCTTTCCAAGACAGCACAGGCATTTACCACACCTGCCTGACTTCAGCAGCACAAGCAGAGAATTTTTCTAGAGGCATCTTGGGTTTTGGTGGGGTTTTTTTCTTGCTATTCTTACACATTTTGGCCAGCCAGAGACTTCTGCCCAACAGAATCATGGTATGTGAGAAAACTCTTAAGGTTTAAATAATTAATCTTAAATATTAAAAGTTTAGTACTCAAAGGGAACCTGAAGAGAAAAGCAAAATCACAACTGATATCTCCATTATATCTGCAGTAAAAGTCCAACTCAGCTGCTCCTCAGCAGGGAGAAAATTCCAGGTTTGGAAGAAAAAATGCTTTGCAAATACAGGGCTTCACTCAAGTTACCTGTTACAATGAACTGAGAAAATGGATGTTACTCTTGTCACCTGTAACTACTACAGGGTGGACTCAAGTCAGTCTCTACACACAACTACAAGTGCCACCATGACAAGCAAAGGCATGCATATCATCAGCAGTGTAGTTTTCTCAGCATTGAGACTATAATTTAATTTACTGTGGTTGACATAAAGTAAACACCAGCTATTGAAAAGGAGATTGTTTGTATCATTAGAATCCGTTGAAGAAATACCCCTGGAGAAAAGGAACAGCTTTTACCCAGGAAAATCCAAGTGAGGAAAGAAGAAAAGCAAGGCAGCAGAAAGATCAATTTTCTGGCCCATCAGTCTAAAAGAACAAGCATTACATCTTCAAATGGGTTGTAGATCCTGTGTCTGGTTCTGAAGGTATGCTGCAGAAATGCAGGCATTTTGTACTGCTTACTTACAATTTGCTTGGCTAAAAGCACACACCTTAGTATATCCTGTGATATTGGCCCTCGAATGGGAGATGTGTGAAATGTGTCCCAGCATGCATGCCAGGAAAAGGAGTAGGAAGGTATTGCTTTGGGAAGCAGCAAGTTTTAACTTTTTGAAGGCCGTTTTAGGGAGGCAAGATACAGGCTCAAAGCAGTGGCCCGTGCATGCTGGAGAAGGTGCCAAGAGCCAGGTCAGACGCAAAAGGAAACAATCAGCCTTCTGCAGAGCTATGAAGAGCTGATTTCACTACCAGCTGTTGTCTGGTTTGGACTGCTCTCCCCTTAGAGACTGGAAAAGACCCTCTTTGCATACATCAGTAATTCTTACTCATAAAATAAACCTGGACTATAATAAATGAAGTACTTGTTGCTGTGCACTGGCTGACTACTGGGAACGCACTTGTGCTCTTGATTGACCACTCAATTTAAGCTGAGCTCAGAGTCTTCCACCAAATACATTATTCATGTCTCTTGAACGGCAGAAAGTATTGTAATCCCAAGAAGGATTAGCGGAGCTGTATCATTTTACATCATGTGGGAACCAGACTATTTACCTTAAACTGCATTTAATTTCATAGACCACTTATTTCAGCTTTTCCTAGGAGTGATTATTGTGATCCTGAAAGGAGAAGGAGAGCTACACTGGGTATTAAGACTCAACAAGATAGGTTTGGCAGTTGAGACACACATTCTGAGATAACAGAGCAAGTGAAATTCAGGTCCTAAAAACAAGCTTGAATTCTGCTGGTGATATTTTCTTGTGTTTCACATTTACTAGTCTAGTGTTTCCTTCCCTCTTCTTCTTTTTTTTTTTTCATTTAAAATAATTTGTAAAATAGTAGGCAATAATAATAAATATCTCCTTGCAGCCTCCAGTGACTGACAGAGGGACTGACTTCCTCATTAAGAACAGGATAGAGAAATGCAATCTTGAGGAAAATACAGCTATGGTTTCCTCTGAATACTGAGCACCACTGGACTTAGGCCCTGAGAAAAAAAGAATGAGGGTGGAGAGAATATGAAAAATGCAGAAAAGGACTAAAGACAGAATACTTCCAAGGAAGCATCTGGGACAATTAAAGTATAAAATGAGAGAAAGGTTGGCTTGATTAATGCGGAAAGTAATTACGAAAATGATAAGAAAGAAGGAACCTCCTACTTTCATAGAAGCAGTGAGAATAAAAAGCAAATATGTTTAACTGAAGAACAGCGAATGGCAACAAGCTATTGCATAATGTCTGTATCTTTAAAAAATCGATTTTTATTATCTACTTATCCCTTCCTTTTTTTGTTTTGTTAGTAAAATCACTCTCTTTCAGAGGGAAGTGTATGTTTCTTTAATGTGGCAAGAACACAACTGCAATTACTGTTTGTGGGATTTTTGCTCCATGAAGTGCAATTAAACCATATTAAACAGTTTGCAAGACAACACATAGAGTAAGAAATTAGAAATGTCTATTTCACTGCTTTCCATGCTTAAAAATAAACTCAATGAATTGATGGCTTTATGTTTTCAAATTCTAAGTAGAACATTTCTTAGTTCCAGAATTCCTGGAAAACAGTAAGAGTAACTTAGAAAAAAACTAGGAACAGGAAAAGCTCAACAAATAGCAACTGTAACTTAATAAAAATTTACTTAATTTCATAGTCAGCTACAGGAAACACCTGCAATTGTAACAGAAATTTTAGTCTCTATCAGACTGAAATAGTTCATCAATATTCTATACTTTAATATGGTTTTAACTGAGTTTTGCTGGGGAGGGAGGATCTCCACTAATTATTCAAAAGCTGTCAACTTTCCTGTTCTATAGTAAAAAAAAAATTCCTCAGTCTTGAGAAAGAATAAAAATTTAAAGCTCTGACTGTGACTCCATCAACAAACAGGCTATAATAATTTCCCTATTACTGTAAAATATTTGCATGAATGTTAAGAAATAATTCTGAACATTTCCTTCACCTTCAGGCTCAAATGCCCAATGAGAATTTATCATATTAGAACTAGTCATTCTGAAGAAACATGCTGCCCTCATCTATTTCTTAGACTTTTTGAAAGCTTCAGACAGTAAAAGTCAATTTATAGAAGTCTCTTCATTTTTCAGGAAAATATTCTTAGAAATTGCAGCTTGTTAATACATGCAGTCAAGTATTAAAATGCTTTCCTGCAGTGCTGCTATGCTGGGGGTTTTTGGTATGCATTGTAGTCAGATGTTCCTTTAACACAATAACAAGCAATATTAAATTTATCAACTTTTATTATGCTGTGTGCAACTCCCCAGTGTTAAATCTTTCTATTAAGCAATTCAGCAATTGGCTGGCAGGGAAGACTGGCCTGGCTGGAACTCAGGAAAAAAAAGGAGAGTTTATGACCTGTGGAAGAAGGGGTAAGCAACTAAGGAAGATTACAAGGATGCCCTGAGGTTATGCAGGGAGAAAATTAGAAGTGCCAAAGCCCACCTAGAACTTAATCTGAACACTGTTGTAAAAGACAATTAAAAAAAAGTTCTATAAATACATTAGCAACAAAAGGAGGGCTAAAGAGAATCTCCATCCTTTACTGGACACAGGGGAAAACGTAGGGACAAAGGATGAGGAAAAGGCTGAGGTACTTAATGCCTTCTTTGCCTCAGTCCTTAACAGTAAGGCCAGTTGTTCTCCAGCAACACAGCCTATTGAGCAGGAAGACATGGACAGGGAGCAGAATGAAGCCTCCATAACCCAGAAAAAAATGGTCAGTGGCCTGCTATGCCACTTATACACACAGTTCTATAGGGCTGGATAGGATCTACCCAAGGGTACTGAGGGAGCTGGGGGAAGTGCTCACTAAATCACTTTCCATCATCTATCAGCAGACCTGGACGACTGGGGATGTCTGACTGGAAGTTAGCAAATGTGACTCTCACCTACAAGAAGGGTCGGAGGGAGGATCTGAGAAACTACAGGCCTATCAGTCTGATCTTAGTGACAGAGAAGGTCATGGAGCAGATCATCCCAGGAAGTGCTCAAAAACCATGCAGATGTGGCACTTAGGGACATGTTTTAGTGGTGAACATGGTGGTACTGGGTTAACGGTTGGACTTGGTGATCTTAAGGGTCTTTTCCAACCGAAATGATTCCATGATTGTATGAAAAATCTCCTAAATAAAGGTGATCATTTAGGCAAAGAATGAGCAGCGGAGGGAAAGGGAACATATGGAAAATGGTAAAGAGGAAATAAAGAACATGAGCAAGCAGGATGCTCCACTGACAGTAGAAAGGATGGAAGACAAAGAAGTCAGATTTGTACCTAAGGAAGGAGATACACATGATGGGAGGCTGTCCTTAACAGCTGAAAACCTGTCATCTAACTGGATCTGCAAATAAGAATGGCATATCAAATGCATATGGAATATGGAGTTTAAAAATTATTCTGAACAATACTGCACTTAAAAGATATGGCAGTAGGCAAAGGAATGTCAGTGAGTAAAAAAAATGAGAAAGAAAACAGATTCAGTACTATGGAGTGCAGTAATTGAGAGGAAACACAGGATTATGCCTAATCCGGTACGGGAAATGGATGTGGTTAGTGAGAAACAAGTGAAATTATTGTGTACTAATACTTAGGTCATAGACCAGAGAAGAAAACATGGAATTTCAATTGCTGATGCTAAATGTGAAGCAATATATTGCAGGAATAACAGAATCAGGATTGGAGCATGACTATGCTAGGGAAAGGTGGAAACAGAAGTAAAAATGGTGGACAAGAACTAAACATGAATAATGGCAATGGGGTGAGAAGGGAGAACATCAATAATACAAAGTCCTTTTAGGAGAAAGACACTGTGCAGTAGATTCTCAGTTCCTTTGAAGGAGATCTCTTCCTCCTTTCCTCCAAAGAAAGTTTTACCTGGCACTCAAAAGACACAATTCATAGTAGAAAACAAGATTTTAAATTATGAGTTAGAAATAGCAAAACAAATGGATCTAGTAGCATCAGGGGCCCAGTTATTTCTGGATGTGAGATCCTATGTTCTTTACTAAAAACAGTTAAACAAGGAAGATTGTGGGTATTCTGAGGGTTGATTTTGGGAGTAGCAAAGTTTTCTGCGAAACAATTGGATTAAGAAAATAATGAGTTGTGAGACCATTATTTGGTTTTGTTTACACTAAACAGAGAGATAGCAAAAACGCTTGTAATAAAAGTTCAGGACTTCGAAGGGGCAAGTTTGATAAACTAAAAGAAAATAGTTTATTAAATATTTACCTAGCCTGAGGAAGTATCAGATAGGAAGAACTATCTGAGGTCTTGAGGTATTGCTACAGAACTGCAACTGGAAAAGTAAGACCACAAACAGGACTGAAAGCCAAATTTATGCTATAAACTGGAAACTCATAAGCTGGAAATAACAAAGAGAAATTCATAAAATCACACTGATAGAATCATATATATTTTATATATCATTATATCACCCTGATATAATCACAAACTACAAAGACACTGCTAAAGTGTGGCAGATGTGCTTCTGCTAGACAAAAGTCACTGCATTGCTCTTGCTGTACAAGTCAAGAGCTCACCTCAAGCACTGAGCAAAGGTTTTCATTACCCATATTAAAGGAAACTGGTGCAGAGTAAGCTTACCAGGTCAAAAGAAAAGATAAGCTTTGCCTAGACAAGAAGAGAACCCTTGGTTAACCTCAGAAGAGGCAGACTTCTAAGAGACCTACAAGGTTTGTTTCCATAAATATTTTGCAGAGGCAGTAAAAGAGCTATTTAAGCAAAATGACAGTGCTAACTTAAGAACAAGTGGATATAAACAGGCCACAATGAAATTCAGGCTGAAGTTAGAAGAAAGCTTCTAGCCTGACTGCACAGAGGTTTTGGAACATAATTTTAATGACAGCAGTGAAGACAAAGAACTTAACGGGATTTTTATCACTTTGCAAATAGCATAGCAGTAGGACGTTGCCCGGAATAGTAAGAGAACAAATGCTAGGATCAGGAAATCTTTTCCATTCCTAATTTAAAAAAAAAATGTTCACCAAAACTTGGCAGAAGCTATTCAATGCTGTGTTTTAATGGCTGTCTTTGTTATTTCATGAAATGTACTTAGAAGGACTGTTAAAAGAAAAACCTTTCTGTTGAAAGACAGCATGGTGTTTTTACGAAGTACAAACAATAAGTATCCTGGAATCCTAGCCAGCACACTGAAAGCCCATTAAAATAAGTTGCAGCAAATTCATTAGGAATAGTGATAACTATAAAAATGAGGCATTATTGCAACAGCATAAAGTTCATGTATTCTGGAGTTATGTATTTTGGTAAAATTGATGATAGGAAAAACCATCTGTGGTTAGGAGAGTGGACTGAGACTTAGCAGTTCAGTTCCTGAACCTGACATAAACTTTAGGGAAGCCATTCATTCTGCTGCTTAATTTGCTAGCTGTAAAAGTAAAATAATCATCTTCTTTTCCCTTGCCCAGTATATATCAAGGTCTCCACACCTGGAGATGGTGACTGTTGAGAACACCAGAGCTGGTTCTCATATTACATTTCTCATGTTACTGCGACCAGCAAATCGATCATGCAGGATGACTTTGGCTCTGCTGGCTTATTCCCACTGTGCTGGCTTCTAGCAACAGACTGAGCTGTGCTTTTACAAGTAAAATCGCACAACGACTTGGAATTCAACCACAACAGAAGTCAACCTTTCTATATCAACCTGAAAGATCAAAGCTTGGGCTTCTAAATGCATTATACATAAATGAAAGACAATGCAACTATAACCACTCTTCACATGGTTAGTCACAAAACTCTCATATTAACAACTGCCAGTCTTCAAGTTCAAAGGTCAAACTCAGTCACACTCTTAAGATTTAAGTAAAAGTAAAACGTACATTTTAACTTCAACTTTAATATCTTTTCATAGAATGTACTCTGTATTTTAAGATGTCTCTCTGAATGCTTGTTTCATACAACTTCAGTACCTCCCAGCAATGTAACAAAAGAAAATGGGATTAACCCCAAGGATTTCAGTGTAAGCAGAAAAACCTTGCTGCATGTCTGGGGAAGTTTTTGTGGAAAACAAGGATTACCACATTTGCATAAAGGTTGACTTGTTTTAGTCCATATTTTGCAATGGGAGGCCTTTCATAATTCTCTTGCCTATTACTATTTTTACAACCTATAAGGCAACATGGAAACCCATTCTACCTCCTATGAATTGAACACCTACAAACTTTTATCTTCATTTAAAAAATCCCAGCAGCTATGAATTAATAAGCCCTACTTAACATGATGCAGGACAAATTCTATCTATCTGGTATGCAGAGAGCAGAGTTTTATTATCTTCCTTCTGCCAAAAAATCCAGCAAAGAGATGAAGCAGTTCTTTTGATAGATCTGGAAGACTGCCCATGTTAACCAACGTTCCCATCACAACACACATTATTTCAGGTTACTGCTGAATGACTATGTGAAAGGTGCAGATTCCCATGCAGAAAAGAAACAAACAATGCTGAAAGTTGTGCCGGCCAGAAAGCAGCTACTCACAGTAACACTGCTGGGGACTATTTTATACAAGGGAGACAGACAGATAGACATTGCCTTTTTGCATATGAAGCTGGTTTGTCATGCACTGCACACAGGCCAAAGGAAATGCTTCAGGTCTTTGTGCAAGGCTTTATGTAAATAACACCAAACTGACACCCTCCGGTAGTCACGTGCCATTATTTTTTATAAGAAGCATTCCTGACTTTGCAGATGCAATCCTGAAAGCAAAAAAGGCTCACTTAGGTCTCCTGAGCCTAGGAAGAACCCTGGTGAACGAAGAGGAGAGTAAGACATAAAGAGAAAGGGTCTTTCTGCATGCAGCTCTTTGTACAACTGGAATTTGCCTTTGTACTTGAAGGCTGATGTTTTTATTACATGGCCACCACAGGCCGCATCCTTGGTGAGAGTATACTCTCCTTTAAGTCAACCATGTTTGGGGAACAGAAGTGCATAAAATGCAACTCAGTGGGAAAGCAGGTCAAAAGTTATCACTGTCTCCAGGCACCAGATTCCAACAAGCATGTCCTCAAATTAAGGGAGAGAAAAAATCATGAAAGGCCATGCAACACCAAGATACAAACTGCAGCTCATGAAGCTTCCAAGTTCCAGCCTCCAGGAAAAGCATGGCAGATACCTACTACTCTTGCAGCTTTCCTTCAGCCACTGGGCTATGATCCTAATTGGAAACGAGTTGCCAACAGAGATAGACCTTGGTCTGCCTTCATATGACCATCCTTGGACCTGCTGAAATGAGTCCATAGAAGGGCCATGAAGATGATCACAGGGCTGGAATCATATGAAGACAGGCTGAGAGAGTTCAGTCTGCAGGAGAGAAGGCTTGGGGAAGACCTTATAGCACCTTGCAGTATATAAAGGGGGCTACAAGAGAGCTGGAGAGGGATTTTTGACAAGGGTACATAGTGACAGAACAAGGGGGAATGGCTTTACACTGAAAGAAGGCAGATTTAGATTTAAGAAGATGTTTACATGTTAACACTCTTCCTAACATTTATTTGTTAGGAAGAAATCCTTTACTCAGAGAGTAGTGAGGCACTGGAACCAGTTGCCAAGAAAAGCTGTGGATGCCCCATCCCTGCAAGTGTTCACAGCCAGATTGTATGGGGCTCTGAGCAACCTGGTCTAGTGAAAGGTATCCCATGAGCTCCCACGGCAGAGGGGTTGGAATGAGATGATCTTTAAGGTCCCTTCCAACCCAATGGTTATTCGATGAGTCTATGATTTTTATGTTTGTGTTTTCTCAAAGTCTCTTCACACACACAAAAAAAATAGACACACAATATGCTTTTCCAAAGAGTCAACACATGGTTAGTAGAAATCAGTGATACTTTGTAAAACACTGCCAACCCGAGGGGTTTACACAACAAAATGACAAAACAAAATAAAAATCTGGAAATAGCAGAGGCAGAAGAGGAAGTTTATTTTACAAATTTTTGACTAGCAAATTTGTTTTTCAAAGTTTTTTTCCATAATTGGTAGGGGTGACATTTTTACATTATCAAGAATTCTTTGCAGGATTCAAGTTCTTTTGCCATAGGAAAATTTAAGCTCTAAAACTGCTACAAATTGGATCAGTACAGTATTCAGCATGTTATACCCTCTAAGACTGGAATTTCCTTGGGTTTTTTTCTCTTCTGGTGTTCCTCAATATTAGCTCACATAATGAACATTGCAAGTGTAAACTGCACCTGCTGATGAAATGGATGCAGAGCTCTCCCTCCTACATCAAAATCCAGGAAAGGTTTAGGAAGAAAATCAGGGCAGTGTTTTATCTGCAGCATTGAGACTTCTCTCCCTCTGCTTATATGGGAGTAACCTGAAGAAGATTCTCCAAATATTTCCTCGATCTTGGGAAATCTCTGGAGTGCCACAACATCCCGCTCTGGTGCTAATCCCGTTAACTACCAATTCATTTCACAGCCATAAGCCTAAACCATGAACGTGGCTCTAGGGGAGCTGCACCTGCCCTGGCTTGCAGCAGGATTCTTGATGGCACACCTACAATTGCTTGCTAAACTTTCTTTCCTAAGCTGTATGGCACCAGCAGTGGGACTGGGACCAGGAACCTATGATAAAGGGCAATGTTCTTCCCTTCAGCCAAATGTCTGCTCCCACCACATGAATCTGAGATCCTTTTGGCCTGCTCAGGGTCGGGGAGAGGATACAGCTCAGCCTTAAATATTCTCCCTGCCTTTACATAGTAATGAAAAAATCAATGACCATAGAAAAAGTATTAGTCTATCAGGGTGTTCTGTACCATGAGAGCAAATTTCCTGAGAATCTTATCCCATGCCAGGCAAACTACGGGCAAAGACAGAAGAGCCTGCGGGTTATAAAGCATGCTGTTAATCTTTGCTTTTCTCTTCCTCTTGCAAGCAAAACAGTCTCAACTCTAGGAATTTCACATAATTCATTCTACTGCCAATTAACACAAAATTAGATGTTGGTGGGGGGTGGGGGGAGAAGGAGATTTTCTCCCCCTTCCTAGCCTCAATTTCCCTTGTTTTCCTCACATGTCACCCTCAGTCTGCTGGAGGACCGGCAGCACAGGCAGCTGGGGTCAGGCAGCTGCTCCTCCCTGTTGTGCCTCCCTTATTTCTTCTCCCCACATCTTGTTCTTCCTGCCCCTCCGAGGACCAGGAGTGGTCCCACAGACGTGTCCCCAGTGATGGTCCCTCTCCAGATGTCTCCTCCTGCTTACTCGTGGCAGCTGCTCTTCCCCAAGCATGTGTGGGCCTGGCAGTGGGGGTTCCTTACTGACACCCTCCACGGGGCACCCCACAGCCTCACCCAAACCCCCTAACTTACACCCCAAGCCCTCACTGACAACAAAACCCCAGAAGCCAGGGCTGTTGTAATTTCAGAAATCACACTGTGAGCCCTTCTTTTGAACCAGCAAAATAAGGAAAAGAAACGGCAAGAGGCCAAAACATGCATTGCCCAGGCATCTCCGAAAGCTGCAGCAGCTGGGCTGCTAACGCACGCGGCTGACATCAGCCAGGCTGGGTTTTTGCAAGCAACTCATTCTGTTTTTTCCAGAAAAAATCAGTTTTAGCTGCAAAATCCTGTTATCCAGGTGGGTATCTCTGGTTTGGGGAAAGAGAGGGGGTGTTTCAAGCATGGGGAAAATGCAGTGGCAGGGTGTGGGAAGGGGCCAATGTTGCATCTGCTGGGGTTGCAGTTGGCAGAGTCACACCAGCAGGACTGCAAATTTTGTGCCAGTAAAACTTTCAGGGTAATGCTCCAAAAGTAATAGCTGTAAATATTTATCTTTTATGCTTAAAAAGCCTGACTGCACAGAACTGCTGGATGCTGGTGCATGCACTGGAGGGATAGGAGAAGGGGAAAAATGTCAAGGCCCAGAAGTTGTCTGCTAAGGTCCTTCTAAGGTAAATTTTCTGTAGCCTGTTAGCAAGAAATCATCCGTTTTAGAGAGAAGCACGCATTGGAGTGTTTTGTTTTCTCAGAGAAGTGTGGAATTTGAAGCCAGGTCCTTTGGCTTATCTGTTGTAAACCATGACTGTTTCTCAGCACCACACCACTCAGTATTTCCTAGAGAAGGGATTCTGAGAAAAAAGAAAGAGCCCCAGTTCCCTAGAAGCATTAAATTAACACAAGGGATCTGTAAACGAAACAGCAGAGGTTTGAAAGCCTTACCCTTTACTGTTTCCTGCTTTCTTGGAAAAATCTCAGTATTAAAACAGATTGGATTACATTACAGGACTAGTTGCTGCTGAAGAATTTTATTTTGGGTTATAAAACACAATGTTTGCTGTTTTTCTAATTCAATTTGCTTTTACCTTCCTTATGTCACACTGTTAGTAAGGCTCCTGTGAGAAAATGCAGGTTGTTATTGCCTGCAAACTACCCCAATTATCATCTGCTCTCACTTTGTAAAGTAACGTAGGTAGAAACTGTGTAGTAAGTATAACGCTGATCTAAAGAAGTATGTTACAATTTTAAATCCATTTACAGCTTTTGCTTTGGGCATATAAAAAAAGTGACATTAAGAACTTGTTTCCCCAAAAAATTCCAACCTTAAAAGGTTAACACATCTCTAAATTAAAACAAACAGTAATCCTAACACTACCAACCAGTTTACATCTCTGAATTATAAAACGTAAACAAGTGATCTTGCAAACTTTATTTTCAAGGGTTTGTGCCTTTGTAGTGAAGTTTTCAGCTAGAATAACAACATCAGCAGCCTCATGTGGACTCGGAATAATTTCACCACAAACGGCTGACTATAACTGCAGCCCTATGCCTGCAGTCCTGACACAAGGAAGACTTGCATTTAATACAGTGGGAATTTTTGCCAGGTGATAGCCACAGGATCAGGCTTTCTGGGTAGGATAAAAATCTAAAGCGAATTTTTATTTCACATTTAAAAGTTTTAAGTAGGTGAAGTGAAAATTCTTGGCACTCCCTAATGACATCAAAGATTGAGGGAGGAAAAAACCAGGAGATTCTTGGTAGCAATATATTTAGCACCTTTCTTGGAATGTAATTGTTACTGGAAACTTTGGGGGTGTATCCATATGCGTTAACCACTCTTATACAGTAAAGTCTGGTTTCTGAACTTATAAAAGTATTACACAATATTTTAACTATCTCAAGAGGCCTGATAATAAAATCATAGCATTTCACAATAATTCTAAAGATAAAGAGAATAATCAATTTAAGCTGGAAAAAATATTCTACTGCATATGTTACTGCAATTAAAATTTCTCTGCATACTGCAGTGATGCTTCTCAGATGGCAAATATGATCAGAGTTAAAATATAAAAGTGGCAGGCCTAGGCAAGTAATTGACTCTGCCAAGTTTATAGATGTGTGTAAAAATTTGGTTTAATTATGTCTTTTTCTAAGTATTCATGGGCTGTGTGAAAAATGGGGGACCAAAGAGAAGTTGCAGTGAAAACAAGTGATGCAGGTCAGGATCAGATTGTTTTCCCAGTCGTCTCTTAATAATATTCATCTGTTTGGTTTTGTCTTCCTGATGCCACCTGTATGCTAAAACTGAACTTTTAATGAAGAACATTAAATGATACCATAATGCCCGTAAGCAATATTCCTTCTTGAGATGGCACGGCACAGCACTATGAGATTTGAAAAAGAGGGAGTTGTGTGACTGAAAATCTATAGCCACTGCCCAGTCTGTGTTCTTGTTCTGGATTGTTTATAAGCAGTTTTGTTTAAAGATACGAGAACAACAGGACCGTCCACCAAAATCCTATACATTCCTCTTGACAAATACTTTATCACCACCACCCTTTTTTAGAAAAGACATACACATCAATCTAAAATCACACTGCAGAGCCATTTTTGAGCTAGACATGAAGAAAATATAAATGACATGGACTAACTAATGAAAATGACACAGGAGCCCTATAGATTTTTAAAATACTTATTCTGGTTCTTCTAACATACTAATGTAGTTTCTAATATCATGAGCAGAAAATACAAACAACCAAACATACAATATTACAATATTAAACAAATACTTCAAGTGTAAAATTTTCTGCATTTCCAACTAAAATACTGAAATTTTTTTCAAAAAGTTAAAATACAAAAATTAAGGCTCAGACTTGCCTGCAATTTGCAGGTGACTTAAAATGACCTGAAAAACAAATTAAGGTACTATTCACCAAAATGAATTCCTAGCTGAATATTCAGATCAAACAGCAACAAGGACAATAGCTCATATTATCTTCTGAATGTAATTTTAAAACTCAGGCACAGAATTATAGTAATTTTGACAGCACAAGGAATAATTATGGTTCATACAGAAGTCTTTCTTTCTCCCAACTGCACATGTATATATTAAGTTATAATAAAGTAAATAAGTACTTGCTGAAGGAGAAAAAAATTTTAATTTTTGTTGTTCAATACACACTATGCCTGTTCAGCTCTTAATACTTTCAAACTTACTTTCTTTTACCTCATCTCCTTCAGAATACATTTACCACTGACCATCAAATATTTCTAAGTGCTGCCACTGTCTGCCTTGGGAAATTAGGGGTGCTCCTTATTATAACAACTAAGTCCCAACTCCATTTAAAAAAGCCATTAATGGACTAAAAATATTCTAGGTTGTCATAACCAATAAATATCCATGTCTGAATGTTTTTAAAGGAAGTTAATGTTAAATCTAGGTACTCTGTTTGAGTCGCAACTCAAATAGAAAGGAAACTGTCTGAATTCTTCCCTCTCTTCTAGAATGTAATCCCTATAAACTTCTGGGAACTTTGGATTTCAGGAAAATCAGACCAATATTACACAAGCATATTGAACTTCATGGAAACAAAATATTTTAAACTCTTTGTAAGGTTCTACACCCACGTCTTCTTTATATAGATATATATGTGGGTAGGTGTGCATACACATCTCTTTTGGACATCTGCATACATCTGACTTCTTAAAAAATCTTAAACATTGATCAGATATTGTGTAATAAACATAAGTGCCAAGCTACCCACAACCAACGACAATAAAGCTATTCTCAGAAAGGATTTTTCTTAGGCTTCTGTAATATTTGCAGAAACAGTTCCATATTTTTAATATTTATAGCTAAAAAATTATTCTACTAACAGATTTATGTGAAAAAACACAGACATAGCAAATATTTGGTAAAAGTCTTCAAAATAAATATGATTAGTGAATATGGTATAGTATCAGCTATTTTATATAAACATTCAAATTTTTAGAGCATTATGCTTTCCTTTTTATAAAGAGGCTGTGCTAACAAATAGGTTTTAAGAACTTACCAAATATACAAAATATATTTATTTTCAAAATAATATGCTTGGAGGAATATACTCCTGATTTAAATGTGGATGAAAAGACAAAATACTTGCTTTGAGGAAAGGGAATGACAGAATTAGAAAAGCAAATTCATTCTGTCTGAAATATTTAAGCAATTTAGTGGCTTCCTACTCTAAATCCTACTCACGGTATAGAATATGAAAACAAGTCAATAAAACTTGACAATAAAGCCAGAGATAGTGCTGTAACTGAAAGCCTTGGGTGCAAAGGAATAAATGGCTTAAATGCAGAATGTGGACAGATTCTCAGTTGATGGCCCACTTGTTTAGCTGCTTTCAGTGGGACTGTGACAATTTAAACCAGCTGAAGGCCTTCCCCACCATTTTCTTGTTCAAACAATTCAATATGATCCCTGCTTCAGGGAGAAAAGGAGGGCAAGATTTCTAATAAAAGGAATACCACCACCTGATTTTGTGTTTTCTTTATTTTTAAAATAGGCAGAGATCTAAAAGTCAATAATAATATCCCATTGTAGATGTGGGACTGAAATCAATAAAACACAGTAAATTCAGTTATGGGAAACAGCTTTGAATGGTTTTAATTATATTTTCCTAGAAAGGCTTATAGAATGTTATTGATATTTGACCTGGAAAGTTCTGTTTTCTATTACAAAGTACATAATATCAATACAGCACCATATATGTCTGCATTCAAAGTCCTTAACCCTTTGCAGACCCCAAATGAAAAGAGAGGCAGGTGGAATTTCTTTTTTTTTTTAATCTGAGGAAAGCAGATGTCATCAAACCTGTCACCTGCCATAAAGCATTAAACCTCCGTTGAAGTAAAGAAGTAATGAGGTCTGAAACACCATCACGTTGTAGCATGATGAAGAAAGAGAACAGACTATTCATTTTGTCTATGATGGTAGTTGTATGTTAACTGCTTAAATATCTTTTATTTTACAGCTGCCTCATTCTTTCTCTCTCCTAAAGCTGGCTCATATGCCTGGTCCCCCTGGAAGCCTCTGCCTTCTGTCACTTTCCTATGTGCACATACCAGCTGATTGAATCCTTTATTAAATTAGATACTGAATTTAAAAAGAAAAAAAAAAGAAAAAAAGAAAAAAAGGCCATACAGTATGAGCAAAGGAATCCAGTTTCTCAGAACTATAAATTCCAAATCCATCTGGTCTGGGAGGGGGACAATAAAAATATATGGAAAGTGATTAAGAAGTACTCCACGATACCCACTCTAGCTAGCTACCACAGGTCCTGTGGGTCCATCCACCCTGTGCATTCACAGCTAAGCAACTCCAGGAGATGCATAAATGAATATCATTGCCTCCAGTGAATGTAAGAGAAAGCAGACCAGCAGTCACTTGCCCAAGGCGATGCTTTAAATCAGCATTAGAACTGGGAATAAAATTCCCAAATCATTCTGCTTTCCTGGTTCAGGCACCATTCAGTGGATTGCAGCACAAAAAAAAAACAAACAAGCACACAGACAAAATTGACAGTTTGATGTAAAGGGAAAATTATTTCAGGACAGGAGCATTGTGACCAGGCTAACGACAGCCAAGTAACATGCATTCAGGCTCAATCAGAGCACCCACCTGGAATGGGACTGCTGATAATCCCCAAAGAAAAGTGGGTAATTTAAAAGCCCTGGGCATTATGAGAACACCAGTTCAAGAAAAATGCAGGCACACTGTGGCCAACAGTAACCACTTCATTACTTACAGTATATATACTCTCTATATACGTGTGTGTATATATATATGTATGTATGCATGTATATATACATTCACATAGACACAGAATACAGCTTTCCATGATGAATCAGTAAGGTCAGAAGTGAAAAGGAGCTGCACAGTACTAGAAAGGATGACAGAAATGAATGGAGACAGCAAGGCTCAGATGCATGGCCCAGTCAGACATCGGCAGGATACAGAAAATCAAAGCTATAAATATAGGTTAGAAATACACAGGAGTCACTGGTGGAATAGGCCAAGGGAGTTTTCAACACCTTGGCTACTCAGAATGATCTTTAAAATCCATTAAAAAGGGAATATATAGTGAGAGTGAAAAGACAGCAAACGTAAATGATTAAAGAAAACAACCTCCCACCCAGTTAATGCTCTGCTGGGTTATGTCCTGACATAACAACAACACAGCTTCAAACTGATACCAAGGGGGCACCAACACACAAAGCAATTTTTCTTCCTGTTTTCTTTTTTGTTTTAAATACCAAAACAAGGTTTCTTAAGAACCACAATTAAAATGCAACTGTTAAGCCTAAGAAGGCAGGGAAGGAATTTTTCATGAGCGAAGTTTTATTCATAACTCAGTAATAGATGGATTCTTTCATATTTCTCAAGACGCTTTAAACTAACCAGCTTGATATTTGGATGGATGGCACATCTGGGAGCGGCTTGAAAATGCCATTTACTGAAATGTAAGCAAGAGGCTCTTAGGGTAGTTTTTTGATGCTTGAGGAGGGAGTCTTTGGAGAGACCATATACAGTGATTATAAGGGCAGGGACTAAATTCATCAGTCTTAAAGGAGAAGGGTGCTTACTGCCCTCAGACTGTGACAGAATCAGTCTTTGGAAATATGAGATGTACAGCATTTGGGTAAGTGCACTGGATCAGGCCAAAATATAAACCAAAATGTAGATGAGACCACACGGGGGGTTCAGACACAACTCAACAACAGCATGTCAGGAGATGGCTTGTGACCTGCAAGACAGGATGTAAAAAGGCACAGTTAAGCCTAGGTGAGAGAGCCAAAAAGTAGGAATGCACAGAGCTACCAAAGCTTCCTTTAAAGAATACAAATCCTGCTCAGTTGCCACAAACAAATTGAGATCTGCATGTCAAGGAAGGGGCAAATGGAACAAGCCAACGGGGGCAGCAAGACTGCAGTCTGAAGAGAGAACTAACAGGCGCCACAATGTGGTACCCACATCCCACCCTCAGCTTTGCTGCTGACCCAGCACCAACAGCTCTTTCTCCACAGGAACAACACCTTTGGTTGTTCTGCCTAAATGCCCAGCTCCTGGCATCATTTTGCCAAACACGCTGCCCGTGGTTTTCATGAAGAAAAAGCCCTACGTTCTCCATGAAGAGGAGAGGCAGAGAAGACTTGAAAATGTTAACCCTCAAGAGTTAGAAACTAAAACCATGCATCACCCCCTGTGCCATGCCTGCAGCTGTGGTTGGCACGCTCCAGATACATGCCAGGCAGAAAGGCAACTCGTCTTATGCACGGCCTCAGGAGAGAGCAGATTTTTGGGATCCTGGTTTGGCATCCAGACAAAGTTTAGTCATGGTCCAGATCGAAACCAGAGTTCCCCATTTAAATCGCTCTTCTGCGGGCACAACTGTCATGTAAACAATCATTTAAACCCCATTTTCTTTGGTAACATTTTTTAGGAGGAGAACAATAAGATGGCATGTGTGACTGCAAACCATCTCAGCCACCCGTGGGAACAGAGCAAACAATTAACTTTTTTTACATCATTTTTTGCTGTTGACTTAAAAGAGGAAATTCCTCTTTCAAACAATTTTTATGGGTAGTCAGTGTATCCTGGACAAAGACTAAGATCCGCATAAACTACAGATTAGTTTGGGAAGTTCAAGTGTCATAAATCAGCTGGATCAGAAATTCTAAAAAATTGCGTAAAGCAGCAATGATGCCTGTTGACAGAACAAACTGAAACCCTTTAAAAGAGCAACTATTCCTGAAAAGTCAATTATGCACTTTCATTTTTAGTAGCCAGTTCAAACAGAACATGACAACACACCAGATGTTACCAGCTGCAAATCTTATCTCAGTCCCAGGGGAAGGGGAAAAGACAAAAACTTCAGATTATGTGCAATATCATACAGACAAATCAAAACAAGTTGACTAAAGAAAGTGGAGGTTTACATAGCTAGTGAAATCATGAGCTCAGCTGAATGACAATGTGTATTTTACACTAGTTTCGTCTTCTCTTCCAAATGTAATACAAGGTGTTGATCACAATCTTCTGAAAGCCTAAAAAACCTGTGCTGTAGTTAACAAAGATTCCATGGTAAGTTATGAATACCTGGGTTCACCCTGGTGTAAAAACTCTCTAGCAGCAAGAGGTGCTTTGCAAGAAAAATTCAAATCTTTGGAAAGCACATCCTCTGAAACATCACGCTTCAGGGCCCCTGGGTCCTAAGGATCTTCAGTATTGTAGCAGTCAGCTGTATTTCCATTTATGAGTTTTAAACACTAACTACTGTAAAAGCTTCAAAGCCTAACAGTAAAGTGCTTATGCAAGATCAAAGCTTTCAAGTTTTTTATTTATGTACTTAATAAAAAAAAATATATCATTACTAGCCTTTAAGATGCCTGAGAGGTATGTTCCTCTTAACAAGAACTCCTTCTCTAGTCCCAGTGCCTGGTGGGAATGTGAGATATTTCTAATCTAACACTAACTGGTCTGCAGTTCAGATTTCCCCTGCATATTCCTTAGGGCAGGCCACAGCATAGACCTGAAAAGCAGCACCTTCATCTTAAGATGTATATAATAAAAGCCAGCAGGTGCTGCAGTGACTTCTACTCCATAGGCAAGGTTCTTTACAACAATTTTAAAAAATTATTAGCAAATTAAAAGATTTTTCATGTCACCATCCAAAGGTCCTTCACTTTTTTCCTTTACAGATTACAATTTAACTTTTCCACCACAGTAAGAACAAAAGCAGAAAACATATTGTGGAAAAACAAAGGAGTGACAAAAAGACAGCCTTGCCTAAATCACAGAAATGTGTTTGTTTACCAAAAAAATTTTGATAAAAAGCTGTCTTCTTCCTGTGGTTCATAATTCTCATGGTCCAAAAGAAAATAAGAACTACTAAGAAACATGATGAAAAAACACAGAATGGACAGGACTTTGTACATCAAGAGCACTTTTTCCTTAATCTTCCTTTGAAATGGTTCATTTGTGTTCAGAAAAAAAAACAGCTACAAAAACAACCCAAAACTTAAATCTTCAGCTTCCAGAAGATTATGACTGGCTTTATCTTCAAATAAGAAAGATCCTTTAAAGTTCCATTTCAAGACTTTGTAATGAAACTACACGAATTATTGAGCTTTGAAGATTAATTGAAACTGTATAAAACAGCTGCAGACAAGAGGCAAACTTCAGCTTTTCCTCTGGATTTAGTAATGAAGAAAACTACCCTGAAATTAAATTCTGGTGCATTTTACAGTATAAATGTAACAGACACACACTTTCTGTGCTGGGGAAAAGCTCCAGCTGCTATGTACTGCTTGTTCAAGTCAAGACACTTTTCTGAGAAGACTATGCTCACCAGGGTGCTGCCTAAAGCAAAACACACCCAACTTGTACAGAGGGAAAAAAGTAAGTGATGCAATAAGCCATTTACCGTTCTTCAGTACTAAATATCATTCACTTAATGCAGATTTCCCCATTAGAAAACACCAGGAACAGCAACAGATTCAGCTGTTTTTCTTCCCATGGTCAAAGGTTCACCAGCTAGCATCAGTACACCACAAGGTAAGAGGATCGTGGTCTGCCAGAAGCATCAATTCTCTTGAACAACCTAATTTTAGTTACTAAAATACATTCCTTTTCCATAGGAAATAAACTACTTAGGTATGTATATACATTCTGAATTCAAGCTACCGAAGTAGGGTGACCCACTCAAAGCTGAGAACACATCTCATCACTTCCTCATAACCTGTAGACAAAAACAAGTGTAGAACTGGTTGTAGTTCTGTCAAATTGCTACATGCTCTCTGGCATTTATGTGCAGATGCTAATATTTATTTTATAAATCTGAAATGATTGGGGAAAACTTTGTAATAGCACATTTCCCATATCTTAATCCTAAATCATACCTTGTTTTGAGTGATTGTCCTCTGCCTCTATATCTGAGGTAATTAATTTTGGTGTTCCAGACATGGCATATGCACTTTGTTCACATATGTGTTGTATTATCCCATTGTATGAAAATAGTTATGACTGTGGTGTTAAAAGACAGAATTTTTATTAGCTACCTCCAGTCAAATGAAAAAATTGAACTGAGTAGTAAAACCTATGCCTAAAAAGGCAGTCACTGAAAACACTGGGATTAAATGCTCACTCTCAGCTTATTCTTTCCTAGTCCTGACTGGATTTCCTGCCTGGGACAGGCACCAGAAGACTAGATGTGGGGAAACCAGGAAAATTGCTGCATATGACTAACAAGGTAAAAGAGAGGCTTGAGGGGGTCAAGGTGTTAAAAAAATGTAAGAACAGAGGGCCAAAGAAGAGTTTCAAACAAGACATCTCTGATGCCATTTTTCTCTCTCTGGAGACATGACAGTAAAATGGAGTGGAAAGAGGTCTTGTCACACTGTTAGGACTCCCCCAGTCAAGCTGCCTTCTGGCACTGTGGGTATTCAGCTTGACAGAGCCTGGCAAAGGTTAACAATAGGCTCCTTGACACCATGGGTACATTAAGCAAGACAGGCCCAGCATGGCTGTCCTTTCATTGTCTCTCATCCCCGTGGTTCTATTAGAGAAATGCTGAACAAAACTTCAGACATCTCTCTTTTTACAGCTAAGACTTGATGCGTTAAGGAAGTTTTCTGAGCAACTGCAAGTCTGCTAAAGGGGAAGAAATATTACTAATAACGTAATAGATTCCACAGGTGGGAAAAAAAGTCACCAAAGCCTTATACATCCCTACAGCTCCAAGGCAAGGCAAAAAACACTGGTAAGTTTGTAATGCAGCTTATACAAGGATAGGACAGGACAGGACAGGATAGGATTAGGATTCCATCTTGAGAAAGCCCTGTTTTTGAAACCAATATGAGGAAATCTATAAAGCTTAGTATGAGGAGTAAGCCTATCAGCTGTGGTCAGGAATCAGTGGATATCTGCTACACAGCTGCAATGATTTAAGGAAAAAGCAGTAACCATAACTGTACATTAGAATTTGTATCTGATATATAACATCCTGGAAAAGATAAAAGATCATCTCAGCAAGCATGAATGTTACCTCTGCAAAAGAAAGATGAGCACTTTTTTAGAAGGTTACTTCAGGGTCATTTTGGTATTGACAATTTTTCACACAAGGAAGAAATTATATCCAAAAACTGAAACAATATCCCATTTCAATGTCATTTCCTAATAAGCATGTAAATAACTCACAGCAATTCCCCACGGTGAGGCAAAGCAGACAGCTCTCATACTTTATATATTCTATGTGCCAATGACATTTTTTTTCAACCTTGTGATACCATTGGACTCAGAAGCTGGTAAGAAAGCACATGAAGTAACAATGTACTCTCTCCAAACATCCTTATAAAGGCAGAACATGCAATCCTAGAGAAAGATCCAGTTAATAACTTTGCCTTTAGATCTTTAAAGATGCAATACAATGACACTTATTTTATTCACAGAAATTATATTAAGCTTTTCTCTGGTATGTATGACCAATATGCTTTGCATGCCAGAATTAAATCAACTATATGTTATAATGTTGACTGATATGAAAAATGGTTATGAACACGAAAATAGTAAACTGAGAAGGAAAATTTTATCCAGAATGGGGAAAAGGCTCAAAAGTTGTGGCACAGGCATGCCCGGAACCAGATAAGGAGAAAGGGAGCTCTTAAGAATTGGGTGTTCATGTAAGGGGTATAGGATTTTACACCCTGCTCCCACATTTGTTTAATCAATAAAGCACAGGACCTGACCTATTCAGAGAGTAGCTCTTATTTTTAACATGATAATATAAATGCTTTTCTTGATGCACAAGATTAAATTAGGAGTCTTGAGTAACTAAATAGTGATAGCTCTATGAGAAGAAAAAGGGTTGTGGCAACAGCTTGTAGAGTCAACAGGAATTGAGCAATAATAAAAGCAAAAAGCTACACTTACAGCACAGAACAGAAGAAAATTTTGTTTACCAGTGTATACCCTAGAGGTGTACAAATGTTAGCTGGTGCCAAGTCAGAAAGGTAATTAATGCCTGGAAATACAGAATCTCTTACCACCTCCCTCCCCCCACCAAGAATAGGCATGCTTTGGGACTCTGTGCCTGCTTTGATGCTCCAGGATTAATTAATTAATTAACTAATTAATTAATTAAAGTTATTAGATCCCCAATTCCAGGACATCTGGTATTTTCCAGCCATGTGTGGAAAGAGTTCATAATTAACCCACAGGCAGTAATGCAAGACAGGGATGAAGTCTGAAGAGCTCTAGGCTTGTCTGGATACGTATATCCTAGACAGTGTTGCTGACATGATGACAAATTTCCCAGAATGACCCTACAAGTTAAGGACAAAACATAAAAAATAGTGTTTGTCTGTACATAAATGGGAGGGTTTGCAATTTTAAGTAGACAGCATATTATTTAGTACAAGAAGCACTAGGAATTATGATTGCACAAGTAATTCATAACCCTACCGGGAGGAATCAGTTGGCATGAAAGCAGTATCACGACATGGACATTGTATATATTTCTTTAACTTAGAGTTCTGAAGCTTTACAGACAAAAGTTGCCCAATATCTGACCATATTTAACAAAAGAATGCTGAAGTTGAAAAACCAAGATGTAGTGTACTTTGTTTTGGGGGACACTATTAGGAGGGCTAGACACTAACAAATACACACAATCTAATACCAATCTAAAAGGCTTATACACAAAAGCAAAAACCTAGTTCTGCCTTTCTAAATTACCATTTACAGGTAATTACAGAAAACTTACAGAGAATGTGATGGGATTACTATTGCTACAATTACCAAGATTGTTTTTCTTTAAGTCCCTAAGTGATTTCAGCACTTGTCAAATAACTTTTGAATGGGAAGAAGCAATATATTTGTGCATAGATAACAAGAGGAGGAAACCCCAGCACAATGCCTTTTAATCAGACAACAAAAATACTCTGATACAGGAGAAATTTTACCAAGTGCATGAGCTACTGAGCAGTGAAAGCGAAAGCTGTTAAATCGTAAGTTCAAGGCAGTAAATCACAGTTCCCTTCATATCTGGCTTTGTGGGAAAAAAAAAACAAACCAAAACCAACAAAACAGGGAGAAATCCTCTAAACCAGAGCCTGGTATGCCAAGAATTTTGTAAAAGGGTGCCCATACCAATGGCAAAATGAACACTGCAGTGGACATTTAATCACACTAGGAATGCCTCTGATCAGCATTAGCCAGGAAAACACCTTGTCATGCAGCAGGCTAGACCATGACACTCAAGTGAACAGCAGCGTTTACACTCCAATTCTTCATGATATTAGTCTGAATAGAAAGGCAGCATGCTTTTTCTCTAAATGACTTGATGTTTATTCTTTACACTACTGTAGGTGGAAAATTGCAAAACAAAAAAAAAAATGCTAACAGAACCCAGACAAGACATATACAACCATGTAATATCCCCCTGGACTCCCTAGGCTTCCGTCAGTGGAAACACAGTTGGTTTCACTCCTACAGACTCCGTTTATATATACATTATAGCCCAGTCCTGTGGATAATTAAAGTAAACTTGGAGCAAGTAATCCAACTGAGGCCAATGAGCATGTTAACAAGTATACAGTCACACAAACAAATGTTTGCAGGTTGAGTTTGACAATAAAAATATATTAACTCAGACCTCTTAAACTAGCTATTCCAATTAAATTTTAGCAATGCACATGCTTCCACTAATTGGAATATGGACAGCATGCAAGATGGAGACTAAGGAAGACTTTGTCTTGTGCAAGGTATCAGATCAATGCAGTGCCATGCCAGGAGCTGGACAACTTTATCTTACCTAAACAGAAGCATAGTAACAGCCTTTTAATAAACAATAGACATTGATGCTAAACAGGTATTACGCATTTCTTCTTCTATATTTCACCCCTTGTCATACTGGAAGCTGAACAACCCCTAACATAAGTAACAATTTTAAAGAGACAAGTGAACTCTATGTATCTATCCTCTGCATAGGAGAAGGAGCATTGCACTTAGTTAAACAACTTAAAGATCCATTCAGCATTGCTAGGTATGAGAACTAAGATAAATGAAATATAAACAATGAAAAATTCAAACAAGACTCTCAGTTACAGGGTCAATTCTACTCCATTTGGGTGCAAAGCAGAGACACAGGCTTATCGTCAATCCCTTATCCCAGAACAGGTCCAAATTATTTTGCTGAAATCCATGCACAGTTTCTGGGGAAACTTAGGGGCATTAAGAAGGGGATTCACAAAGGCCAGCACACTAACTAAGAAGCTGCCTCAATTAGCCCAGGTGAAACAAGGAGAGGAACTCAAGCCCTATCTCTTTCTAGGACTTAGAAAAAGTTCTTTCAATTACTGGAAAGGACTTTATTGTACTCAAACTTCAATATATGAGCTCTCTCTTGGAGCTAGGCCTCCACCAAGTATTTACAAACACAGCTGAGGGGGCACTGCTTATATAAACCATAGATGAGCTTATTAGGGAAGTGTCTAAGGCATTAAGTCCAAGAGGGTATCCTACCTGTTACATTATGTGTCATATGAACATTACACTATTCCATGTGAAGAGCCGCACCTCGCTGCCAACAGCCGGCAGGGACGCAGCCCTGTCTGACAGGTGTGTGCCTCAGACGCCCACAGGATTCGGCACCGTGGGTGAAATCGCCGGAGAAAGGCCTGGCCGTGTGTCCCAAGAGCAGTGATGAGCGAGGCACTGCACTGCTTGGCACGGCTCAGAGGCAGCCTAGGACCTGCCCAGAGCAGCCTTTGTGTCCGGGAAGTGTCCGGGAAGCTCCGACGGCAAGAGCTGCATTGCCTGGGCACCTGGCTGAAGGCACTAACAGCAGCTTGCTGGGGAAAGATTTAAGGCTCCCCATTTAGGATCCAGGTGCCTGCAAGAGGAATGCCCCAAGAATCCTGAGTTCATTTCTACTGCAAACAGCTGGCTAGCGTTTCTAGCTATAACCTGAATTTGCTTTTAAAACAAGCACTTTGCAGATATACTCATCAGATCCACCATGAGTACATGAACCAAGGGGATGAGAAGAGTGTTTTGCAACCCTAACTGCAGCAGTCGCTGCTCAAGAATATGAAGATTAAGCTAATCTTATGTGGGATGTAGCAGAACTGGATCACAGAGAAATAAATGACTTTTTAATTAAATGGAAGAGGAGTATGAATAAGGAACATGCCACTTTCAAAACCTGAGCAAACAAAGCCATTGCCTACAGTGAATAAAATCATATTTAAATAAATACTTTCTTCACACAGAAATACTAGGAAGCACCGGCTTTCCTTTTCATTGCAGCTTTTCTTTCTCAGCGGTAACTTTGTTGAAGATTCCTATGCCCCTGTTAAAGGCAGCACCACCTGCCTGTGGAGGAAGCCTACCTGCCACCAGAGCCAGCCAGAGATCCCCAGGGCTGGCAAGGGGCTTAGTCAGCCCTTTACCTGTGGAAGTCCTTTTACTCAATCTTAGCACATATTTTATTAGAAAGATCCAAAAAGTGAAACAGGCTGTTTGTTAAAAAACTCAACATATTGTTAACTACAAATGAAAGCTAAGACTTTTCAAAGCATCTGCACAGGACTAAAATCGCCTTCTTTAAAGCCAAGCGGAACTTACCCTTGACCTTGACAGGAGAAGGGTTGAGTGAGCTTGGGTTAAATATGAGTACTTTTGAAAATCTCAGGCAAGGTGATGAACAGTAAGATTAAGACGGCTGACAGAAGAAGTGGTGCACTAATATTGATTTATTTACCTTGGTCCAATGCATTAATGCTTATTTCCTGCACACACAAACCCTATAGCATAAATCAAATTGGCTCCTTCTCTAAATGTAAACTGCAAGAAACACCGAAGCTTCACTTCAGTTTGCAGCAGTGGAGATCGTCAAAACACACGTACAACTCCTTGCCAATACATCAATATATGAGGTTTTCTCATTTGCAAGAATGAATTACTCAGTTTCAAGTTTTCTCAGTCACTCTGGAGCCTGTATTAGTGTGTATCTGAGGGGCACAAGGAACAGTAATTAGCATCAACAAATTTATTCACAGAAAAAGTAAGAGCAGGAAGAAAAAGAGAAAATCTGACAGTATATTGGAACAACGGTCTAATGGGAAAAAGAAGCAACAAGATTGGTTTTCTGTTTTCACAGAAAATTGCCAAGTAGATAAAAATTGGATTTAAAAGTCTTGTATACAAAACAATAAATCTTCGACAAGATAAACCGTATCACTTGGAGGTAACGAGTGATACTTGGGTGCTCTAGTTCTCCTTCACATAAACAAATACATGATTGCGAACAGATCTGGAACAAAAACTTAGTTGCATATGGCAGTGCAGGGATGGCTTCAAAATACACTAACCATGAGTAATTAACTGTATCCTAGAGGAACCTCCTGACCTTTGCCACGCAAGTGACATTTCCTGGTGAGAATTAAGTCACATTGCTGCTGATATGCTCAGCTGACAGGCAAAAGGAGTGTGGAGTCTAAACTAGTAATAGCTTTCCAGATGTGGAAGTTATTTTTCTTTGAAGGTCAAGTCATGCTGCCATGTCAGTGCAGGAAAGACAGCATAGCACCCATTCTTTCACCAGAGAGAACATTTTAGTCATCAGTGGCAAGGCCTTTGTCCTGCTCTGGTCAACAGGAGTCTGGCCTCCGACTTCACTGGAGTCAGACTTTTACTGAGAGACAGTACTTAGCATTTTTACTGACTTTGGGAGGCTATGCAGTCTCCACAACCCAGATAAGTTAAGGTGAATGTGCTTGGTTGGTTTAACTATGAGTTAAATAGCATGCATAGACTTAATTTATGAAAGACAATATATTTTCCCCATGCAATGAAAACACAAAAATTAAACAAACATTTTCAGATGATGCTACAAGGCAATTGTGAAGGTGCTAAAAGAAGAGCTGGTCAGCTCTGAAGGAGAATATTAATGAAGAAAAAAATTCATAAGAATAAGTCTACAGAATCTTAAGTAGGAAGTTTTCTCAGTTACTCTGGAACATACATTAGCATGTATCTATAGGCCACAAGAGCCATTAATTAGTATGGACAGAATGCCTATACTGATGACATAATGCAAAAATAACAACTGCATCTTCTTTTTTTATGCCTACAAGTGGCTTTATCAAGCTGCAGGATCAAGTCCTTACAAGAAAGTTTCCAGTCTGCTCCAGAAAACAATTATCACTGTCTGTATAAAGCTTTTTCAATGGTCCCAAGTAAGACCAACTGTGGGAAGTTGGCAACAACTAACAAAAGATCTCAGCATCATAGAGGATTGCATCGATGCATGTTTTTGGAAATATAAAACACAGGCATGACTTTATCATATTGTGATGCAAGCTGAGGAGAAAAATTGACAGAGAATAAAGGCATTTTGTCTAATGGAAAACTACAGGTAGTGAACTCTGTAAGCCATTTGGAATGGACATATTCTCATATTCCAAGATGAGAAACAGTACTATAAACTCTGAGAAACAGAGATACTTAAATAATCAGAGGGAAAAAAACCATTTATTTGCATGTAGCAGCATCCCTGATATGATGCTCATCTACATCTATATGGATGTATGAATACATCCTTTCTGGGAAGAAAGGATTCCAAGATGGCAGGTTCCATTAATGGATAAAACCACCTCACTCCCCAGCCAGAGAAGGCTACATCTGTATTAGCAAGCAGTACAGAGCAATAGGAGAGGAGTTACAGATTGATTCAGATCTTGCTGAGGATCTGGTGTTCAGACTACACACAGCTGGAAGGTTTCACTTTCAACTGGTTCTAGTCTGGTCCTATGGATTCCGTGAAGACACAGAGACCATTTACCAGTTTAGATTCACCTGAAAGAAATTTAATGCAAACACTCCCATTCACTTAAAAAACACATTCCTAATCAGAACTTGAAGTCACACATACACATCCAAAGTACCCTGTGTCAGTATCAATTGTATTTGGAAAAAAATCCCACATACTGAGTTCAGAGAGTTTGATGCCAAACTTACAGAATCACAGAAAATATTAGGTTGGGAGGGACTTTGTGGTCATCTAGTCCAACCTTCTGCTCAAAGTAAAGCCAGTTTAAAAGTCTGATCAGGTTACTCAAGGTCTTGTACTATTGAGTGTTAAGTGTCTCTGAGGACGGAGATTCCAAACCCTCTTTGGACAATCCTACTTAGTCTGCAAACTCTTGTGGCCAGTGCTTAAACTGCCGTGTGATTTTTTAAAATTATATTCAATCACAATTTCCCTCATGACAACTTGTGACTGCCCCTTCTTTTCCTTCTGCAACACACCCATAGGAAATGTCTGACTCCACCTTTTCTGAGTTTACTTGGCCTTCTATCCTCCAAGAACAAACTCAGTTGTTTCAGTCTTTCCCTGTAGTTTACATTAAACTAACCACTTTAGTGGTGCTCCACAGGACTCTAGTTTGTCAATCTTTCCCTTGTACTGGTGGCATAAAGCTAGATAGAGTATTTTAAACACAGCCTTCTAGTACCAAGTACAGGGAAATAATCACTTCCCTCAGCCTGCTTGCTGGCTTTGCTCTTGCTGAAGGAGTCTTGTGTGTGGTTAGTCTTCATCATCATACTTGTTGTCTATCAAGACAACCACCTTCTTTTCTCCAGATTTGCAACTGGCCAGTCAGTGCCCATCTTGTGTGATTTTGTGGGAATTTTGTATCCCAGGTGCAGGACTTTACACTTCCTTCTCCTGAACGTCATGAGGTTCTTGCTGGCCCATTCATCCAGCTTGCTGGGGTCCCTCTGAGAGGCAGTCCCACTCTCCTGTGTCAAATTATCCCCAGGATTTGGAGTCATCCTGTTTTCCAGCTTCAGGTGCCATTCAGAAAGCCATGGAACACTAACTGACAAGTGAGCAAACAAAGTTAATTCACCTACAAACTTCCTGAAGATACAGTCCCTCCCATCACCCAGATCTCTGACAAAGAATTGGCCCCGCTGTCAGCCCTGAGGAACATAATTCCTAATTAGCCACCAGTTAGATGGACATCGAAGCTGCAACCATGATCCTCTTAGACTGGTGGTCCAACCTTTCTTTCAACCACTGTGAAGGTCACCCATTCAGTCCATACCTTCCCAGCTAGCCACAAGAATGCTATGAGACTGTGCTGAAAGCCTTGCTGAAGTCAATTAAAGGAAATCTGCAGCTGTCATTCACAGAGGCAGCTGTTTTATCATAGAAGGCAAGAATCAAGTTGGTTAAGCTTGATTTACCTGTGGTATACCCAAGCTGGCTGTTCCCAGTTACTTTACTGCATTTGGTGCATTTGGCTTACCACAGACTAGCAAACAGGACAGAAAACAGCCTCTCAAAGACATCGTCTGGCTCCCTCAGCTCTCTCCGATACATCCCATCCAGCTCGATGGATTTGTGGAGAGCACTGCTTGGGCTCAATCCCTTCATATGGGATCACCGAGCCCCATAGTCATCCTTAATCTGTTGAAGTATTATTACAACCATATGAGAGAGTAGCAAAGTCTGATGATTGGCCAGGTCTTGGCAACTTCTGTGATCCAGTCCTCGGGGAAGCAGCAAACCTTGGAAGGCATCAGGTCTGGTCAGCACATGGATGTCTCCACTTCCTACACTAGCGAGTCTTCAATACCAGTTACCCATTGCTTCCTCTTAGTGGCACTGGTTAAGAGTAGTTGATCGGGCACAGCTGGTCTAAACACCTCTCTTGCCAGACTCCTGTTTTCTGGCTCCTGTTTCCTGTTTTGCGCTCCTCCTTTCCTGTTTCCAGGTCTATAAGTCTTATTAAATCTATATTATTATTATTAGCCTCACATATTTGTGTTACTGAGGACAACACCCAAGTATGGGTTTATCTTTCCATTAACTCACCTGAAAGAAACTGTTTGAGGCTGGAAACACTATTTCCTAACACTGATGCCAAAGATTCAGGCTTCTCAAAGTGAAAACCTAAGATGCAAGCAGCATAAAGCCAGGTACTTATTCACGTGGCAAAAAGAGAAAGCAAGCAGATACTCCTTAAATTGGAAAAAAAAAAAAAGAAAAAAAAATCTATACACACATGAAACTAAAAATACATACACAGAATGCTCCATAGAACCAGAGAAGTCAATTACTTGTCCATGCATACTGTTAATATTGAGTGTGTGCACATACCTTTAATGCCAGACTTCACAGATCTCGCTGCGGTCAGGAACACAGCCAAAGCCATAAATGTAACACCTGATTTTCAGGGGAGATGGGAATGTGGAAAAGAGTTCGGGAAATTCTCCTATGAGGATGCCTTTGAATCGCTCCAGATAACCAGAGAACATTTCCTGTAGCCTCTGGGCATTAGGATGTGGAATGAGGGCATTTCTTCATCTCCAGGTCAACCCAGCGAGGCCAAGGCTGCTAAGCCCATCCCTTTCCTTCAGACACACATGGGAGGAAACTCCCCTTTCTGCCACTGGACTATATGAGAGCAGAGGGAAAGAGAAGAAAGAAAAAAACCTACCATCTTCTGTCCACCATTTTAGAGAGAGAAAAGGGATTCCTCAGCTGCTTTCCTACCTGGCATCCAAATGGAAAAGGCAAGAGATCAGGCTGTTTCCTCACTGCATTAGATGGGAGAGGAAGCAGGATAGGAAGAGGGCAGGAAGCAGCCAACAAAAGGCAAGAAGAGATACTAAAATTCCCCACATACTAATGCTTTTGTATTTGAATCCAAATTCTTAGAAATCCACAGCCCAGCTGTGGAAAAAGGACTTTGGGAAAGCTGGGAGGGGATGGAAGGATGTCTGGCTTTCTCAGCATAAGTACATGTTTGCTTTGTTTTGTATTTGCATGCTTCATCCAAAGTGTTACACAACATGAAGCTTTATATAGCTATATGACAACACACACTCCCCTCACATCCAGGGAAAAAACTCAACCACACTAAAATCTGTGTAAATGAAAAAACCTCACCTAAGTCTAGCAGGACACTAATGTTGACTAGGTACCACAACAAAATTATGCATTAGAAAGTATTCCCTGCCTAGTTGTGAGAGTACAGCTTTCCCATGGCAATTCTGTTGCCCTAAATTCACTAACATTTGCCAGATAGCAGCAGCTGCTCCAGGATTCCTTTGGCAAATGCCGTATCTCACTTTTTTGTTCTCAGTATGCTGCAATTTCCTGTGGAATGAAGAAATCATCCATACTACCAAGAGGTGCAGTACTAACACTTTTAGAAGTAAATTATTTTATAGCACATGTATTATGGAGAGAAATATAATACTTGGGCTGAGAAATTCCCAAGGGGAGAGAGATTAGAAAAACAATCTGATAAACAAACACCATCAAAACTCGTATTTCTTTTTATCCAGTGCAAAAAATATTGGGTAACTGTTGCTGTGTACTGTTCCTAGAAAGAAGGGAATTTTGTTGCCAACAGCTGTAGTTTTTTGTAGGAATTATAAGACTATATTGAAGATTTATGTTCCTGACAAAGGCATAAAGTTATCCAAACTAGGGCAGAAAAACCAGAATAGTCTTTTCCCAATGAAACAGACACACATTACTTTTTTTAACTCTTACTATGGTAGAAGTTTTGATCTTCAAAATCAGAAACTCATGCTGTGTTTGATGTTTATGATTAAGTCTTGCAGTGCCACTCTGCACAGGGTGAACTGGTTTATCACAGGTTGTTATACAAGCAAGAAGGAGACCCTACCACCTTTAAATCAATTAAAGTCATAAATACTTACCTCCAAAAGCACATGATTTTAAACTTCCTTCTTGAGATTTTGGGGTTTTACAACTATGCTTTCCCTAGCTTATGAAAAGGTTTCCTCAAAGCTGTGGCCATCTGACAGATGCACAGGAGAGAGGAAAAAGGGGACCCTAGGCAAAAGGTTGTCCTTGCATAAAGAAAACAAGCAAGGGGAAGAAATCTTGGGCCTCTTTGCTTCAGTTACACAGATGCAAGTGGCCCTACCTACCTGCATATCACCCTCCTGATTCTCAAGGAAAAATTATTCCTCATGCTCTGCAGGATTAAGGTCTTCTGTGTGCATTGGAACTACATCAGATAACAGTATACAGAACTATTATTTTTAAGTCAACTGACATTCAGCAATAAAACTCAGGATATCAGAGGTTTTAAAGTTCATTTATTTGCAAGCAGCCAAATAGCATAGTCTGGGTTGAATCCTGGGCCAATTTACAGTTCCAGTCTATGCTGTTCCATCAACATTACACCAAGTTACACAACTTGGGAATCAATAAATCCATTGCCTTGAAAGAATTTGCTCAAAGACTCACAATGAGTCAGTGGCAGTGTCTTGCCTAGAGCTCAGACTTTGGCTTCCATTTTGTAGCTGCTTGGTCCACCAGATCATATTTATACAACATCAACAAAAATATTTTTATTTCTGACCTTCTGAAATTGCTGTTTGTTTGATTTGTTGGTTTGGAGTTGTTTTTTACGAGGAAAAGAAAATAAATAAAAAGTTTCTAAATAATTACAGTTGTGATTTCTTTTTTAACCAACTATATTTCTCCAGCTGAAGAAAGGATAGAAAGCCTGATCTCTTTGAACAAAATGCAAAATAATTCAAAGGCCTACACAAAAAAATCACTGTGTACATGCCAGTTTTCAGGTTCAGATAGACATAATTTAATAGCCTATTTAGTTACTGACTTTAAAAATCCTACGTGTAATCACTGAGAAGCAAAAGACTAAAATAAAACCTTCCTTCAAGGATCAACTTGCTACCACTCCTTAGTCCTGCAAAAGGGTCTGTAAAAACTGAGGATATTTTCCTTAACAGAATTTTAATTGAGCATAGGCAAGTGAACAGAAAGCGTTCCATTTCCATAGTATATATGATTCAAAGAAAAAAAAAGTTTTAAAAATCTGGGGACATAGAACCAACTTCCATTTTAAAAGTTTTAGGGTCTAAAAGAAGGATAGTGTATGTGTGGCAAGCTTTTTTCACCACAACTGGCTTCTTTAAAACAAATTACCATTGACAAATAATCAGTTATAAGAACAGTTTCCAATAAGGCAGACGTTATCTAGCATGGCACTAGAGAACACATTTAATTTTAAATACGCTTATAGTTTTATTAGAGCCAATGGCTTTTTCCATGCTTAAGGCTAAGCATATGTTCATGTATTCTGCCAAGACAAAAGCTTCCAAATCTGTTGTTAGAATGCAAAGCAAAGCTTTTTATCCCAAACCACATTTTCTTGCATGTAATCAGCGCTGATGATGCCACCATAGTTTCCAATTCATTCCAGGGCACACTCAGTATTTATGAGGGCACAGATGGTGCTCTCTTTCTTTGGTTTCTAAAGAACACGCCTAAATATTAAAACAAACTTGGCTTTCTGCCTCTTATCCTGTTCTTACACTCTGTATTGCCACCATAAAAATAACAGTAACCTTTGATCTAATCTGGAAGCCTTTTCTAATTTACACACAAAATTTGGCAATAGGACTATCAAGTACAATCAGCCCACTCAAAACCAGAGAACCTGATATGCAGAAATCCAGCACATTAGTCACAAGTGATCAAGAGCAGGAACAAGCAATCCACAAAACAGTCAAAAGAACAAAAACTGGTAACAATTTTTTCAGTAACAAACTACAGGATCCCGACTCTATTTAATGGCTGTGTGTTTCTGGAACTGTAGGTTATTCACCAGCTTAAGCAGCAATTATCAAACGAAGAGGCCGATTTGTAATGCAAATAAAGAGCATCAGCATGACAGTATTTGAGCAAGGCCCTTTCCAACACACTCAGTGCCATGGTTTGCATTATGCTGAGAACTTGTAGACAGCATACGACATTTATTCCCGAATTTTGAAAATTATTTACTCATTTCCAAGCACGCACACAGCAACATACATAGAGACCAACAGAAAGACCAGCTGTCAGGATATTCCATTAAAAATGTCCTAAAGTAAGATAATCTCAGATTTGTCCAGCAGATCTTGACAAAATGTTCTTGAACATGCAGCTAACTGAGATGCAGGTGCACATGATGGTCAGCGGGTCTTAGCCACCCTTCTTCACAGGCTTTCAGTCTCACGCAAAGCACACTGACACTGAAAAAATCACATGTCATGTGCATCAAAATATGTATGACCAAACTCAAATGGGGGTAGAGCAGGGGGGGAGGGCTTGGAGAAAGATTAATCGGACTGCTTGGAAAAGATGTTCCCAAGTGAGGACTATTTCACTACCTCGCTGGTAACATGAGGTTAGCAGCCAGTGCATGCTGCCAGAATCTGGGACAAGAAATGTGCATTTTAAGCAGTTGTCTTGACTTCAAAACAGCTCAGCAATTGCATGCATAGATTGGTAAAGGAATCACTTCTGAACAAACATCAAGTCTAGAAAACTAGTTTTAGAAGTACATTTAAATGCCAAAAAGCCAGAGATTATACTAAATAATCAGTTAGCTCCTACATTTGTTTTAAAATAAGCAAGGGCTAGTAATTTTACAACTAGTAAAATTAGTACAACTAGTACAACTAATGATCCTAGATATTTCCACCCCAGTAAATATAATAAACTAAATAAATCTAAATTAGGATATAGTACTAAATCAAAATTACATTAAAATCATAACCAAAGTAAACAAATAAAAACTCTGTAAAAATAAATTATTCAGGAACAAACCACTGTAAAACATACATAAACTAAACAATAATTAGACATGGATGGCAAAGACACTCTGCTGCAGCCAGTCAGAACTACTTTTTATAGTCTGTTCCCTTTGAGGCAATGGATTATGGGTCCTCCTATATCCCAGACTCTCCCAAGGTAGCCTGTCCTGCTGTGTCCTTGTCTCCTGAAACTCAGCCCTGCTCTTGTCCCAAACTTTGCAATATTTCCTGGTGTTTGACTGGCTTCCAGGAAATGCCAGCTGTTCCCTTTTCTTGGTATCACGAGTTTACACAACACATAACTTGAAATTACTGGTAGATTCAATACTTTTAAAATTATGGCTTGAGTACAAGCTTCAAAATACCAGCAACAGCAATCCTGGCCTTACCTGAAGGATCTTGTATTGTCATTTCCTTACGCTTCAGTATCAGCTTGTCTTTAACCCACGGGAACTCCTGTAAGGAATCCAAGAACGCGTCAAAAGCTTTGGGTCCTCTGGTGGGGAGAATATCAAGGAGCATCATGGTTTTCCTCTGACTAGTGGTTTGGGCTTTTATTTCTTGAACATGACTGTCTGTGAGAATCCCTTCTTGGTAGAGATACTGAATAACAAGTCCATCCACCAGCACCTCTGTGCAGAGCTCCAGGCGCAGGGAGCGTAAAAGCTGCTTGTCTCTGGCATCCATCTGGCAACCTAGAGCATGTGAAAAGGAGTAAGGAAATGTGTGAAGATTAAAATACTTCATCCTTCAACATCCAGAAGTGATATTTGAACATCCAAAAGTGATGTTTGACACCTGCCAACCTTTAGAAAAAACTCTAAACTCAGAATCACCAACCTGGCAAAATTACTAATGATCCCCATCATCTTCTTGCCACTCAGATTTCACTGTCTCACAAGGTGAAATGGTGCAATTTCTGGCAAATACTAGACAGGAACAGAACATTTGCCATTGCAAAGACCAGTCCTTTGCTGGAATGAAACCCATGCCAAGTAATCCTGCTTATTAACTGGTTAAGGTCGATACTAAAGGCAGCTAGAGCATTTGCCAGTCCTTAAGAGACACTAACCCCCAAAATTAAAGAGATGTCACACCTGACCACTGATAGAATTACAAAAGCAGCAGCAGGACTGGTAGAGGCATCACAGGCCAGGCAGCAGCAGGGACAGAATCAGCAGGTAGCTTTGGCCTATGCGATGCACTTTAAGTTTAGGAGCGGTAGAAACATACCTTACATACCAGGTTGTTCTCGCCCTTGAATCATCCTGGAAGACTGCTCTGGAACTCTACTGATCTGATGAGAAGAAACTTTCTTTGAATTTCCATCTCAAATTTATACACCTTCTATTTACAGGCATTTGTTCTGCCAAAACTGTTCCTTAGCTCTTCTCCCTCTTCTAATGTGTTCACAGGAAGTGATCAGATGCCCTCTGCCAGCTTTCATCTCACTTGACTAACACTCTGACTAGACAAAAGCTGAAAAAGATGCATAGTATAGCCACTCTACAAAAGAATAATCAAGGTCCAGAGAGACCAAGCAGCTCATCCAAGATCAAGTCAGCAGTCCATGCCACACCTATGAACCAATCAGTGTCTAGTCTAGTCTAGTCCTTAACAACAAACATATCCCTGGGCCCATTAATGGCACTTGAAAAGGAAAATGACAGGACAACACAATTAAATACTTTCTCATTACTAAGTAATGAAGTCGAAAACGGCAGCAGGTGTTGAGTGTGATTACCAAGAGGGTTTCTCATAATTAAACTAGACACTGCTGTTTGAACTGCTAGACCTTGCAGAAACTCTACATCATTCAGCTTGAGGATACAATGAGAGACAGGAATTTTCAAAGTTTTGCATGAAACCTGATGGAGTCTTTTTATCATCAGAGGTGCCTACTGACTCCCAGGGCCCCATCAAAGATTGTTTGGTTGGCCTGGTTGTTAAAATCTAGGGCAGGTGACCAACAGAACGTATCGGCACGTAAATGGCACCTGGGACAGAATGCAAGAGCACAGTGCGATGAGAGAGAGACTGGAAGACCCTGTCTGTGACATCCTCTGACAAAGCTACTTTCCAAAAATGCTTCCATCAAGTGCCAAAAGCACTTAGAGAAAGCACCTTCCTGGAGGACTCCATCCTTCCCAGGTTACCCAGTGCATTTCTCATCTACTGAAGTGAATTTCGAGGTGCTTACCTTCTGTCTAGGGATCATGTGGGAATCAAACAACTGCTACGCCAGCCCATGTCCCTTAGAACGCTAGTTTGCTAAGCATAGTTCAAACATCAAGCTCCATCACGGACTGAGACAGTAGTGCAAGCAAGGAGATGGAAAAAGAGCAGTCAAGAAAGAGAACTGGATTTTCCCACCTGATGTTAGGACGCTAATTTTGGACCGGTGAAGCTGAAGATTCTGGTCTCCAACGCATAGTACCTTTACACTACAGGAAGCAATCTCGGAACTAAAGTAAAATTCAGGCAGTAAATCCTACCACTTCTTCCTTCTAGGAGAACACCCCAGAGCTCATGAAGCACTTGCAGAGTTCAAGATAGGCATCCAGCAGCACCTCTGAGGGTGTCATCTCAACTCAGGCAGAAAACTGTCTCAGATACTACAAAACTTTTGTGTTTCACATTCTGAATGGGCCCCGAGAGTCCCCGTTCAGGAGCCTCCTCACATGAGGAACACTGGATGAGGAACACTGAGTTCTCAGTCACTGTACAGCACTTGACGAGTTCCTCTTCTTCACAACCAAAGCAGCCAACACTTTTGAAAAATAAAGCTCTTACAAACCATCTCAGTTTGCACCTTTGGGCACTGGAAAACGCCTATCAAGCCAGGAATCTGAAGGGGGAATTTCTGCTAAAAAAGGCCTTTGGCTTGCTGACTGCAGAGTGCGTACAACTGGGGGTCCAAAGTCCTGGCACTGACCTGGTAAACTTCCAGGATGGGGCATACTGATTTCCAAGGTCTTTTTAAAGATAAAGTATTTCTTTGTGTGTGTTTACTGTGAGAAGGAAATATCTGAGTTAGGAACTAAGCAGTTAGATACGGAATTATATCCGGATTTTGGTGTGTAACAGTGTTAAGACAGAGTTTAGTGCAACACAGAACAAAATTAAAATAATTTTAGTCACAGTCTATATCTAGGGATCCAAAGTAAGCTCTGAATTAAATTTAGTCTAGTAATTCTACAAAAAATGAAGAATATCAGATGTCTATTTACACCCAAAAGATGACATGACTCAAACATTTCCCAGATACTTCTGAAATTGGATCGTTTCCATCATAAAGCCAAATTTTAAGAAACAGCCCACATCCTGCTGAATGAGCACAGTCCTTGACTCATCACTACACCAACACAAGCAGGTTTGCGTTTTTCTGGATCTGACAGAGGAACCGTCCGTGAACGGGGATAAAACTTTTGATAAAGACCCCTTCTGACGCTAAAAAGACACATTCGCTTAGTTTCTTCTTAGAAACATTTCACCGTTTTCCGGAACACCAACTGCACTCACCTGCCTAACCCGAGTGATTCTGGCTACTCACAGCAAGCCTACGGGTTAAAAATCTTACCACCTTCCCCCCCCCAAAAAAAGCAAGTTTTGCTTTTAACGTCTTCCCTGCCGGGGTCTGGCAGCTGCTGCTCCTGTAATAGCCAGGGGCCAGCTGCCCGCACCCCGGCCCGAGCCCCCGCAGGCAGCTCCAGTCCCCCGGCCTTCCTCCCCTCCCCGTCTTCCCTCCCGGCAAGCCTGCGGCAGCGGAGGCGGCCCCGCCGCCCCGGCCCAGCCCCCCACGGAAGCCCGGCCCCTGCCCCGGCTCCGCAGGGCTGGGGGCGCCGCTAAACGGCTCCTCGGCACCGCTCTCTCGCTGCCCCCTCGGCGGCGCCTGAGGCGGGACGGGACGAGCCGAGCGGTGCCGTCGGCAGCGCCCGGGCGAGCCAGCAGTGTGCGGGGAGCGCCCGCCGCCCCCGCCCCGTACTTACACGAGGGGAGCGGGAAGCTACCCACGGCGCCGCGGCGCCCGCGGAGCCTGCGCGGGGACCACCATCTTTGTTGAAGGCAAGAGGGCTTCGCCGGAAGCCGGCGCCGCCGCCCTGCTGCGGGCCGG
>VXAZ01001368.1:1255363-1270530 GCA_013399875.1 Gymnorhina tibicen | reverse complement strand
GAGGGGCCCGCGGCCGCCATGTCAGCTGCGGGCAGCCCGGCCTCAGCAGCCGCGCCGGCAGCGGCAGGGGCCTGGCCGTGCCGGCGGCCCGGGGCTGCCGCCGCTGCTTGGTGCCGCAGCCGGGGCGGGGACGGGACGCGTCTCCGCCAAGGAGGCGCCTTTCCAGGAGTTCGGAGGACCTGCTGCGCTCTCAAGAGTCTGGGTGGTGGGGGTGTTTAGTGAGAGGAGGGGTTGTATCTAAAATTAAATTAGAAATTACGAAATTGCAGTTTTAATGACACTAGGAACAGCTGATCTCATTACTCTCTAGGGATACGGGTTCCTATTTGTGAGTATGCACTAAGCTGAACTTCATCCTGGTGCTGGTATCGTCGTATCAAACACAGATCAGTATCATATCGAATACTATACATATTTAGCTTCATTACTTTAATCTGAACAGCCTAAAAATGAAGAAACTTTTAATAGATTAAAACCATTTCTTAAAATAAGAGCCGGCCTGCGTCTACCACAGTGCTACACACATTCTTGTTGCTTTATTCCTCTGTTACTGAAGACTGTATTATTCACATCATTTTCTACGGATATCTGGAACCAAAGTACGGTAGAAAAGAGAAGACTATGATTCACAGAGCTGTAAAAATGAGGCGGTGTCACTTTCAATCACACATCATGGAATAACTTTTTTCCATCTTTGCATAGGTGTCAGGTGTCACACGGGATTGAGTAGCGCCAGCCCTTTTTCTTTCATGTCGGACCGCAATAGCGATGAAAGGAAAGGAAAAAAAAAAAAGATCTTCCAGCGCTGGAACGTGCTACCTTGAAGCTGCAGGCAACCACAGCAAGCTGGCTGTGGTCTGCACAGCATGCTAATACCTACCTTCTGGAAAAGCAGGAAAGGTGGTTGCTGCAGCTGCTGCTAGAAGCGTTGTCACCTTGTGTATCCCATTTGTACACTCTGCTTAGACTAATCATACGGATTTAAGGGTATTTGAAATATTTAAGGGTATTTGGAAGGTAGTTATGGAAACCTTTACAAGCCTTTCCTCGATGCTGTACCCAGGAAATACTTGCCATGGAAAAATGTAACTGAAAGTATTATTGGTAGCGCTCACATACTGCCTATGCTTAACATGATATTTATCTACAAGATTTTACATGAAGATATGCAGTCACTCTCAGGAATCTTAAATCCTTTTCCTTTGATTTTCCTGTGGCTGACAGTTGAGAATTTATGTGGGCAGAGAATGTAAATCAGTCTTAAAGGCAAAGTTTGTATGCTGGTTTTAAGAAATGTTTAAAAAAATAGATACACTGATCGTGTGGCCAGCTTCTGCAGAGATGCTACTTATTTGGCAATTTTAAAGCAGTGTTTTGGTTTGATAACACTTTTATCTGTAATTATTTCCAGGTAATAAATTTGATACAGGGTTAAATTGCTTGTGAATAATTGATAAATAATATCTTATTAGAATACATCTGATAAACCAAGGTAAATGTTTTTTTGTCTCAGGCACATGTTAGTCTTCTAGGAACACAGACATAAAAAATTTAAATACTCCTCTGGGTTGTTTCAGAGCAGTGCATTAACAAATTTGACAAAACTGGAAACCACACAAGTAAGTCATCATCGGTAACTCGAAGACAAGAAGTATGCTGCTGTTGTAGCCAAAGTACAACTGAGGTGGTTTTATATTTTCTTGTCATGAAGTTTGTAATGTTAGTTGTGAGAAAATACATTTGTAAACAGCACAGAGCAGCACCAGGGAGCAGAGACACCACAAACCGTCTGTGCGATCGTTCCTCAGCACAGCACTGCACAGCTACTGAAAGCTTCCTTTCCTGGCTTCTTGTACTTCTGATTGTCAGCGTTGCTTTTTTTCTTTTTTTTTCCCCAGTCGTGATCTAAGGAACTGCATTATATCTGGAATTGGAGTGACCAAAGTTGGAGACTTCAGAAAATCACGTCATTGCAATCCTGACAGCTGCTTTTAATTGCAGATAATGTGGCTGCATTTTAAAATAGAAAATTAGGACAAGGAGTTACATCACTTGCATTTACTATATCTTTTTGCCAGATGAGGCAATTAGGTTTTTTTATTTTATACTATCCAAGAACGTCTTAGAAAGTTAGCAAAACATATGGATATGCATGGAGCAGCTCCAGATTCCACTCAAGGAAATTATAGCAGTTATACAGTCAGCATTTAGTCATGCATTTGCTTGCAATCTGAACAGAGATAGAAAGAAGGAAAGCAGTGAAAGGAAACAGATAAGCCTAGGAAGGAAGAGGACGACACCAGAGGTTCAAGTCTGATTAGGGGAAAATCTGGTGTTTCCTTTTCCTTCCACTAGTTAATAACTAGTGCTGCAAATTTATTTAGTGAAAATTGTAAATATGCTACGGGTGTTTTGGGTTCATCTTTAGCAATGCAGCCCCAGTTTTGATTATATAGTACAGTTACAGGATAAGGATGCACAGAGTTAATACTTTGGGTCCAAGGAAAGAAACCCTTAAATTCTTTATTTTGGTTCCATTTGGGTTTAGCCCTCATTAAAGTTCTTCCAGTTCAGTTCTGGTCCAAGTTCAACAAAACTTAAGAGAGATGGCTTGCACTACATGCGTGTCCAGCATGTAGGTAAAACTATTCAAGTTTTAAGGACAAGTACGTACATGTATTTTATATGTATTTGAGCCAGTTTGGTGTCAACTCAATGCCCCACTAACTAACTGCTCCAATCTCAAAGCTAGCCATGTAGATTAAAAAAATTATTTCCTAGACTTTGTGGATCAATGGACCATGGTCGGTCCTGCACGTCAGTATCCTTGAACTTTTAGTCTCAAAAGCTTGTTCTGTCTGGTTCTGCAGATTGAGGGGCCATCAGTGGTCATCAGGCCACACTTTCAAGGACTGCTGAATTCAGGGTCCGAAGTCCAAATCTGTGGGAACCAAGCTAAGCAGTATCTCTTCTGACAATGCTATTCACTTTATATGTGGGTTACTCCAGGTCATAATCCCAGATTTTTACATTTATTATACACTTTTTAAAAGCACACTTAAAAGTCACAATCCTTTTTAGAAACTATTTCAGTATAATGAGATTTTTAAAAAATGCTTTTGAGAGGATCCTTTATGCTAATTAGAGTCAAGCTGTATCCAAGCATGCATGTATTTTGTTTCTACAGACTAGTTTGTTTTCTGCTGATAACAAGAGGCCAAATGTATTCTTAAAACTGGCACAAGCAGATTTAATCTATTAGGATTATGCTGTTTTCAGTTGTCTGTAGAACAGCATTCCAGCTTTAGGAACAAAAGAAAAAATAATGAGCCTCTAGATTTGTTTATTAAAAACACATCTAATTGGTTCAATCTCTTACAAAACCTCAGAAATTAAGAAGGGAAAAGAGAAACATATATTGTATGCTTGCCTGTCAATTTTAGAAAGAAGAGCACATAAAACATTTCTGTAAGTGATGCATCTCTAAAACAGTGTTAAAATGTAAGTCAGGGTGAGCCAAACTAGGTGGACTGAAGACCAGATGAGGGTCTTGCAAACCATTGCTGTCTGCTGCTGTCCCCGGCAATAACCCCTCCCCTTCCTCCTTCTTCTCTTCCTCCTCACCCTGGTCCCCATTGCACTCCCCTTTGCAGCCGTGGGCCTCCGTAATGCCAACATGGAAGTCTCCTGTGCCAGTCACTGAAAACCAGGCTGATGCCAAGGAAGGGAAGAGTTTGGTATAGAAAGTTTGCCCAAACTGTAGACCAAAGCTTAGGCGTGCTGTGCTGGGTGCCAGCAGGGTTTGAGGGCACTAGGCCATCATATGGGAAGGGGTGTCGCTCTTCAGGTGGCATTTGCTACTAGAAAAACGATTCCTTAGCACTCCTAAAAAAAGATGATAGGCAGAACTGAAACACATCACTGAACAGGATCAGCCTTTGGGCTGCTGCGTAATTATTCTGGTACTTCATAACTTCCATTCTTTTAAATAATAAAGACTTTAACTTAAATGCAGATCAAAGAGAGGAGTTAATATAAAATATAGGTGACACGTCATGAACTTCCTTAAAAGTAGTATTTTATTAAAAGGCATGTCCAGCATGTAGGTAAAATATAGCACAGAAAGTTTTAAAGCATCTTAAAACATGGGGTTTAAAGTGACTCTGTAGCATGTATACATTTACATTTGTTTCAATAATAAAAATGTTTATTAGCAGTACAATGAATTCTTAGTGCTGTTTACTATGATACAAATAATCCCTAGCAAAAAGTTGAATGAGGGATAGTTATAAAAAGGAAGCAGGCATAAAATGCAGAACTTTTGTATACATTTCATAAAAAAAAATCCAGTGAATTGTCATAAAAAACTTTCAGTTAATACTTGCAAAACATGACTCAGTATTTCTCAGAATTTTTAGTCCTTTAAATATATGAATTAATATAGTTCTTTGTTTTTAAGTTTAATTTAAAGATTCTTTGAGGAGACAGATGAAATACTGCAAGCCTCTTATTATTTATTATTTATTCCAAACTTATGAAATTATTTTAAAATGTAAACCACCATTTTATTAATGTGAGAACAAACAAAGAAAATTCACTAATTAACCTGAAAATCAAACATTGGCAAATTAATAATTTAAATTTAAGATTCAAGTCTGAAAGCTTTTCACAAAACGAACTTATTTTGCTTGCAAATTACAGCGTATGAAATGGTTTTCTAACATTTTAGATACAAGACTGGAAGGTTGGTTTTATTTAGGGGGAGAATAGCTATTGCTTTTTGTAATCTTCTGTTGCTTTCCCAGGATTTGAACTGGACAAACTCATATATAATACCTGTATTTTGAAAGGTTCTTACTTTAAGGTTAAATTTCAGGAGCTAGTAATGACTCATGGAAAGTTTTTACAGGTAGCCTAGCAAGAGATTTGCCACTGCTTATACTTTTCCCCTAAGTCCTGTTTTCAAACAAAAAATACCCTTTGATTAAAAATTCACTTGATCTATTTTGTTCCCTTTCAAAATGAAACCTGCCTGCATGCAGGCTGGTGAAGCATTCTGCAGTAGGCACTGCATCCTCTGTCAGGGGAGCTAAAAGAAACAGATGAATTTCCAGAAAACAGTTATCTTCTCACAAGCAGTTTCCCTCTCAGACAACACAGGTCTGAAGCACTTCAGTTCAGGAAGGAGCTGTGCCACATCCACTGCAGTCTAGTTAGACAAGGATCTCATTTTCCTAACTTACTTCTCTCTTTTTAACAGTGCAGCCAGTCAAAGATACTGCCCTCATTGCAGCTTAAGTTTCTATCAGTGTTAATTGAAGTATAAGCCACTATTCACCCCATGCTGACAAATTACGGAATGTTGAGTCCACCTCCCACTTTACAGATGGATAAATTGCAGCTCAGTCTTGAATAGTGCACTTCCTATAGAAAATGAACCAGCTCAAAATCCCTTGAACAGTAAGAGTTGATCCACAACTTATTCTGCCCTCCAGATGTGTCAAACGGCACCCTGGGTAAGAAAAAAGCAAATGTATCTAATATAGATACATTTGTCCAGAGCAATCTCTCAAATTTGGAGATTCTCCCTGAGGCAGAATGTGGGTACAGCGACTCAGCTGAACAGATTCTATTTCAGGGCTGCAACCTAAAGAGATAGAGTTAAATTGTAACAAAGCATTTTGAAAGGGGATTTTTGCAGCTTTCAGCTACCAGATTTACAACTATTTTTCGTAAAACTCCTTTTATCAACCCTGATCCAAATAACTTCAAAAGAAGAATTTGCACTGGGCTTTTAATCTTTCCCCGTGTCTAGCGTACCTCTGCATTTACAATTTGTTAACCAACAGTGCACCAAATTGCAAACCTCAGCTATGAAACATCAATTATAGAACAATTTGACTGGAATCAAAAGGATTTACTTATATAAACCCTGATCTCCAGTGAAAGAAAAATCAAGACAGAAGCATTGAATTTGTTTGTTTGGGTTTTTTAGTGTATTTTGTTCTTTGCAGCATTCACCACTAAACTTTTCCTGGATATTATCCGTTTGAAGTTTTTCCTACTAAATGCCAGCTTGTTCCTTATGCTAATATAAATAGCTTTTGCTCCAGTGTTATATTCCTCCTTAATAGCATAGGAAGGAGTGGTATTATTTTGGTATTTCAGTTCCTGGAAAAATAATGGCTCCAATTCTTCCAACTGGAAGAAAACAAAATGAAACACAGGTGCAATCCCTTTTTAAAAATAGAGTCTAAGTAGAATAAAATACACAATTTATCAGACAGATTAAACAGCATAAATTATGGTGATATATTTTTGCTTTTCTATAGGCTTTCTCAGAGGCACTGGCTACTTTAAAGCACTGTAGATAACCTGATTAATAAACATAGTTAATCCCTCTCTTGCTCAGTAACCCTGGCACCAGGACAGACTGAGTTTGCTATAAACTATTTTTTTTTTTCTCAAAATTGAGTTATCTAGCCAGACTTTGTCTATATGTGGATTCAAAGTGTACTGATACTAGTTATTCCCGTAGACCTTTAATCTCTACTAATCCACCTTTCAGCATTGTGCTTATCCTGGTGGTTAGTTATTTGATACACCTTGTGAGAAGTGCCACCTCTCACAGGAGCTGCTGGCTTTTCCATGTCTTTTCACTTTAGTCCCTTCTCAGACATGAAAGCCAGACAAGTAATTCCCTCCTTAGAAAGCAGAATAGTTTCTCATCTTGTTTCTGGCAGCTGTTTCACCTAGCTTGTAGTGTGCCCTCTGTCTAAGACAGGGGATCAGGAACAGCGATGGTCAGCGCCTGATACCCTTCATGGCCCCGGGCAGCACCGACTCTGCCTCCCAATTCCTTTGACTGATATTCAGCCTATTGTAGAAACTACCCAATTCTAGCAATACTGTGGCAAATTGCCATGTTGTTGTAAAGAGAGCTCAGACCGTGGTGACTGAAGTTATGTGTCAGTGGAATGTTGTTTCCAGGCATTTTCAATCATGCTAATGGCTTAGCAAAATACTGAGACCTACTGAATCTAACGCTAATAGAGAAGTGGTTTTCAGGAGCTAGGCTGAGATACGAAAGCAGCTTGTCATCCCCACTTCCTTTGTGTATACAGAACTAACCAGCTCAGACCTTTCAACTAATTTCTACTTATTCTGTTTGGAAATTTTTTTGTTTAGTAAAAAGTTTCATTACTTTCTATATTTTTAAAATGAAATTTCTCCTTTCAACAAAGTTTTTTTATTATTATTATTATTATTATTGAGAATTACTGATAAAATTTTTAGAATCCCTCAAGCCATTTTTTCCTCTAGCAGTAAGTATGACACTTAGATTTATTTTAATGACTGCAAAGTTAGCAGAAATTTTATTTTACTTTATTTTAAATGACTCTTAGACACGACACCCATGTCTAAAGATATCTCTTCCCATTTCCATTATGTGTTTTGGCTTAAGGAGAGCAAAGCCCTGATACCACTTGACTTACTTTCCGCTAGAGCCTAAGATTGTAGCCAAAGGAAAAATCAATAGGATTGTTATCAGGAATACAAGAAAAAGCTCTTGAATAGAGCATGTAAGTAAATAAAGTTTTTTAAACAATCTCTAACAAGGTAATTTACCTGCAGGAACATTTTGCTAAAACATGAGAGTTGGCTAAGGTGCAGAAATTCACGCAAGTACAGAACCCTGTTCTCCCTGTCATATGTAGATTCTGTTTTCTCAAGGTGATGAGACTTAGTACTAAGTCTCAGACTATAAATCTCCACCATTTCTAGTGAAGGAGTAAATTCCTCATTGTTTTAAAATATAAAAAAACCCCTCTGCCCCCCATATTCTAGTGAACAATTTTTCCTTCTTGCTAATAATTATATATTGTTTATCAAATGTGGTTAAATAAAATATAATTAGGACAATACTGACAAGATCAGATTAAAATAAAATTACTTCTAAAGTACTGGGCGCAGCTGCTTGGTTGCATTCCCACTCTACTCATTCATCTTGTACTCAAACCACTTTCTGTCTCTGGTGATAATACTACCAGCAGGAAGACACCCATACAACTAAAATGCTGCCCTACTTTTTACTTCTGGTCTAGTGCTAAACTAAATACTGTCACCAATTCCATTTTCATCATTCATCTTGCAATTATGTTTGTTTTGGTTAGTTTTTTTAAGCATTGCCTTTTAGGATTGTAGGATTCTCAGTTACCCTTTAATTAAAGTGAAGTGTTTCAGCAACTAACATTCCAGGTATAAACTGGAAAATCTGAAACCCCAAGACTCAAAAAAGAAGAACCAAACCAACCCATGGGGTGAAAAAAAGGCTTAGGATTAAAGTCCTTATCATAATTTTTGGTTGACTCATGGGTGTTGAACCTGTGAAACTGGCTTTCTGAACAGTCTGTACTAGCAATTCAAGATGATATATATCAGTCATAAGTAATTTTTATAATTTGAAGGGCTAGAAATTTTAAAGCCAGTGCTGCAAACAAGCTACAGCATCCATAAAGTAAAGAAAAAAGGCACTGGAAATTTTTTCAAATGTTTGAACAACATGATCATATCTGAAAATTCACAAAGTCTATATGCAAGATCTTTGTACTGCTGAAATCTAATAATGTTCTATCATCAGATTTTTTGTACCAGAACAAGTCATTCCTCTGTGCTGTACTAGAAAGAAGCCAAGCTTTCAGCAAGCTATACTGTGGTTTAGTTTTACTAGTGCAATGCATCAACCCGAGGACTGGCATCCTAATGAGGACGAGAACTGTGCTTTCATACAAAGAGGACTAGTTCCCCCTCCAGTCTGTTTAAAATATTGTTCACAGCTTTGAGCACTCCATAGTTACAGACCCTACTTTTCCTCACAGGAACTAATACAAATGATACGAAGTCTAGGTCAATATGCTCAGTGTTTGGTGACTTGACTCCATATCACAGCAACTAATCTTGATTAGTTACAAGAATCACCACCTTTCACTTTACCAGCACTCCTTGTCCTCAGCCTGCCATTTGCCCTTGTGCTTTGGAGAACTGCTATTAAAAAAACCAGTGAGCTTTCCTGCATCTGCCCCATGTTGTTCCTCAGAGCTTGGCTCTGCTGTGGGGTACACTTGGCCTGTGACTGCTTACATAGTCTGCCAGCAGCAAGCCATAAATCATTTCTTATATTTGCAACATAGCAGTCTCATTGCACCCCAAAGCTCTTATCTTCTCAGTCTGCTTGCTCCAGCACTGGTGTTCATGATTTTAAATCCCCAGGGATTTATTTTAAAGGTCCTTAGTACAATGTGTTTACCATTGAGACCCCAAGCCTATCACCCTGGCTGAAAAGGCACAGTAGTAGAATGTTAACACAGCAGCAGATTAGAGTGTTTGTGACTGTGACAGAAGTTACTCCATATAGCAGTTCTCTCACCACAAGGTAGAGCTAGACAGGAACTGTAAGAAAAGACTCATCGGAATGAAAAACGTTCACAGGAACACAGTTTTTTAACAGGTTCTGCTCACAGGAAAAGCTCCTCAGCCTGAGGGTAGCAGATCCTAGCAAGACTGATAACAAGAACCGTGTGATTATGACACATACCTAGAATACAAGAGCTCTTCGGGCACGGGAACCAAAGGGTGGTCACCCTGTAATGTGAAAAACTTCCAAATACATTTTGGCAGGACATGGGGAAAATTTTACATAACAAAATATTTTGCTTTGTTTTTCAGAAGAAAACTCCCCTCTCTTCTATACTAAAACTTGGATTGAAAATGGGGACAGAAAATTTAAGCCATGGAGGAGGAGAAACACACCTTTTCCACAGAAAGAACAAGAACATATCAAGTATGTGATACTTGATATACCAAGGAACCATCCACTCTGCCCCAGGTTCTTGGTGCCTTCTTTTTCTCAGTGGCTCTGCTACTCATTTCTGCCAGCATGTTACAGGCAAAACTAAGTGTATAACACTGGGAGTTTAGATGCAACAAATAAGCTGGTCAGTGCCCCAGAGTTTATGAGAAGGGACAGAACATCTTGACAGTACAACAGAGCAGTTAAGTCTCAAGGAAAACAAGATTATTTTATGTTGTTTCTATTTCAGCCTGGGCAAAGCTAGATTACAGCAGGTCTTGACAACCCTCCTTGTTCAAGCACAGGTCTTTGCTTTAATTAACAAATAAGCTAGGGAAAGAATTAAAACTATGTTGACTAAGGATGAGTCTATGTCTTTGTTTCTCTCTTTACTGCTCTCCTATTATTCTCATCCTGCATATTTTTTCTATTAAATACTTTACATTTAGACTGAAAAATGGATATTGAGGGTCTTAGTCCCATCTTACTGTTTGGAAGACTACTGTAACAGAAAAAGCAATGTCCTATGCTAATACCTAACTACAGGAATTCAGCAGGCAGCCTCTAAGGCATTAATCTGATTGTAATCCAGCTATACTTTTGAGCAGCACCACAAAGGCAAAGCAGGGGTATTCATCCTCACTGATACATGTGCATTTATCTCAGTATTAGCTGGGAAATTATGTAAGTTCCTATATAAGAGCACAGTTTCCTGAATTGTAGCAAATCCATACATACAAAGATTGGGAGATTGTTGTGCAATTTGATTTACTTTATTGAGTAATCATCTGATAGCTACAATGGTGAATTGGAAGTAAAAAAAAAAGAAAAGAAAGAAAAAAAAGGAAAACCAACCGCCTCAAAAAAAAAACAAACAAAAAAAATCCACATCATATTTCCCCATAGTTTGGGAAACAGGCTAAAGAAAACATTCTACACTGTAGAAGACAGCTGTAACTGCTGATATCCATGTTTTGACACTGGAACTGCAAGTCTGAAGCATACAGTTCTAAAGCCTCAACCAAAAGAGGCTTAATAGCAATAGCATGGATACATCACCACTGTGAAGATGTTAACATGTTAAGGATTCTGGGATACCAATCTGGTATAATCAGCAATATACTGGGTTCCTGTGACAGATGTTGCATTTCTTCTTAAGGTCAGCTTTCAGAGAACTTTGAAAAACAATATTGTAGACTGATTACTTACAGTACTCCTTTGCTTGCAGAAAAGCAGGAGACTAGTTCAATAAAAACTGAATACATGATCACTTTTCTGACTGGATTTGATTAGTTGCATAACTTTAGCAAGATTATCACAGTGTGATCTAGTTAAGCTTTTAGGATTATATGAACACCAGCACCAAATTAATCTTGGAATCAGACAGCTGAGATACTTGTGAACTCTCATACGTCTCTGACCACTTAGGCAGTGTCTCTGCCGGTCCCACTGCTTCAGTAAGCATTTAATAGTTAGTGCAGCATTTTATTGACAAATCAACACAGTCTGTACAGATTCCTGGCTTTCTCTCCTTGCAAGAATAGCATGCCACCTTGTCGAACCCCCAAGGATGCAAACTGGGATTATTTTACATGAAGTCTCACTTTGTAGCATCTGAAATAAAAACCTTTCCCCCAGAACTGCCACTGTTTTGATAGTGAATTCCATACCGAGTTGTACAACTGGTTACTCAGTTCTTTGGCTGATTTTAAGAATTGCATTCAAAAGTTACTCTGTGTTAGAGGCGTTTAGAAAATATATTTATACCTGGTATTGATATTCTTTCAAGTACTCTTTCAGTCTTGTTGGTAATGGCAGCTCCCAAATCTGATTTGTGCTCTTGTTTATAGCTATCCTGCAGCGGTGTTGCAGAGATGGAGCAGACGTATAGAGGGGTTTGTTCAAGTAAAGATGAACTGTTCCATTTGAAGGTGTTTCAGTTCTGTCCTTGCACATAAGAACATAGTACTCAATCAAATGCACAACGCTGTTGAACTGTTTAAGTCTAGATCTGACACAAGTGATAGAGTCCAATCTAAACTTGCCATCTTGATATTCTATACGTAGATTGGTCGGTCCCGCTGATGTTTTTACCGATATAGTCAGTAGATACTCTGAATGTGAACTATCCCTAACCAAAAAGGTCCCTTCGGGGGCATCCTGTAATCTTTCTTTGGCTTCAGCAACAGTCATGTTGCCCCAGTACCATCCTGTTAAAAGATGAGAGAAAGAAGGGATTTATTTATTCCTGTTTGTTCAGAAAGCTGTTTTCTGGCTGATATATTTCTAGTCACCCATTTCTTTTGTTGTTTGAAAGCTAAAGTCCTGCAGGCACAGTAAATTTTTATTTGCTATTTAAATTCATTTATTTTACTATGTGTCTCGTTTTGCCAGAGCCTTCCAGGTCACTTTTTATTTTCATATCTGTGCATATACACGCACAAACTTTCCCGCAGCGTCCTGCGGGGCCGACACGGGAGCCGCTGACCCGGCGGGCCGCCCCTGAAGTAGCAGGGACGCGTCCCGTGGCTCCCCGCTGCTCTCCCGCCGGGGCCAGCGCTGCGTCCGCAAGGCACAGGCTGGCAGCCCGCAGAACGCCCGCTTTGGGTAACTCTGAGCAGGCTGCTGTTGAAATGAGCTTTGTCTAGCGATCGAAAGCAGAGGGGTAAGAAAACAACTTCGGCGGGGTGGCCTCGGTCCTGGCGCGGCTGCGATGAAGACAAAAAGCCCTTCCCTCCGCCGGCAGCCAAGCCCCGCGTCCTGCGGGGCCGGGCGAGCCGCCGCCACGCCGGGGAGCGGAGCGCAGGTACGCGGGGCCGAGAGGATGCGGCGCTGCGGCCGCCCCGGCCGGCGGCAGCGCCCGGCCCTCGCCCGGCCGCAGATCCTGGGCTGCCGCCGGGGCGCGGCGCTGCCGGCGCTTTCGCTTCGGCCGCCGCAATCCGCAGAAGGTCGGAGTCGTCGCCGCCCCTCTCCGCCGCGGGAACGCGACCCCGCAGCGCCGGGCTGCGATGGCCAAGCGTCGCACCGCCGCCCGGTTCCCCTCTCGGCCCGGTGGGGATCCCCGCCGCGCCGCTCTGCCTCCCCCGGACAGCGCCGCCGCCCCGGGCGCTTTCCCCTTCCCAGCGTCCCCGGCTTACCTGCCCGCCGCAGCTCCTCCATAGCCGCGGCCAGCTGCTCCGCCTCACGGGACTCCTCGACAACGGGCGCCGCCGCCCCGGGGTGCCCCCAGCGCTCCCCGGAGCTCTCCGCGCTCTCCAGGGACTCTGCGGAGCGCAGGGTCATGGGCGACGGCGGCGGCGGCGGCGGGCGCGGCCCCGCTCGCACGCAGGTCGGGGGCTGCCGGCAGGAGAGGGCTCCGCTTCGCCGCCGCGGGGTTCAGCGCCGCGCTGGGTGCATGGTCCCGGCCCCCAGCCCGGGCGCCGCCTGCGAGCGGAGAGAGAGCGTGGTTAGCGGCGAGCCCCGCGAGAGGCGCTCCCGACGCAGAGCGTGTTTCTGGCGATCCCGCTTCGGAACTTCCCAGCATCCAGAGGAGGGACCCGAGGCGAGAGATCACCTCCCGACGGAGCGGGGGAGGGACATCTCCTCCCCTCCGCCGCCCAGCCTGTCCTCGGCTCCTCTCCGCCGGGGTCTCGGCAGAGGCGGCGGCCCGAGAAGGTGGTCTCGCTTTATTGCAAAGGCGAACCCGCTGATGCCCCGCTCCTTCGCCTGGGGCAGACAAGCCCGGCCGGCAGCTCTGGGACTTTTGGGGAGGGAGGAGGTCGTGGGGGAGAGCCGAGCGCGCAAAGGTATGAGAGAGGAGGGGTAACCAGCAGAGCGGGGCAGAGGTCCCAGCCCCGGCGCTGCCCGGGTTGTACGCTGCGGTGCGTACGAACGATACGGTAACGCCTTTCAGTAAGGTCATCCGCGAAGTCGTACCTCTAGGAACGGGAGCCCGGCACGGGCCGTGCTCCCGGGGTGGGAGACCTCCTTTCGGGCAGCGGCATACCCGAGGAGCTGCGGGGCGGGTGCGCCGGCAGCGCCGGCTCCGAGGGCTCGCCAGCCGCTTGGGAACGGAAGGGGCAGCGCGGTGGAGGACGCGATATAATTAGCGCGGGGAAGGAAATATGCTTTTCCCGCTCCATTAAATGCTGATATTAGGGAAACAAAAAAATCTTTCCTCTTGGCTGAAGCGAACGGGAGGGACAAAAAGAGCCTCTTCTCTCCTGGGAGCACCGTCACATCACGAGCGACACAAAGCCGGGCAGCACCAGCGAGGGGGAGCCTCGCCGGCTTGGCCGGAGAGGTGGGACGGGGCTCACCCCGTCGGTGCTTGCGAACCGGGCAATCTCTGCCTCCGAGTACGCAGCAGCCGCCAGGTGAGGGGTTATGCTGATATGGTTCCTCCCGTAACAAGTTCCGCGGCGGAGCTCAGAAACTTTTCCGAGTTAAACTGTAGTGGCAGCTGATAGGGTGCTCTGACAGGTTTCTATCCCACCATACGCAGGCACACACGCGGAACCCCCCCGGCAAAACCCATCCCCTCCTTCCCCCTCGCAGAAGCTCCCGCCGCCGGCTCGGGGACCGGGCGCAGGTGCGCCAGTCACCGGAGAGGCTGCGGGCGCGGGGCCGGCGAGCGCAGGTGGGAGCAGCCCTGCCAGCGGTGTCCGGGCGCGACCCCTTGTGAAAGGGAGGCTCCGGGAGCGCCTAGCCGCGAAGCGCCGCCGCCCGCGGGAGTTCGGTGGGGGCGGAAGACTTGCGAGGCGGTGGCGGCTGGCTGCAGCCGGGCGTCCCCCGGCCGAGGCGAGGAGCGCCGGAGCAGCCTGCCGCCGGCTGCGGGGGAGCCTGCATCCCGCCGGTCGGCAGAGCCGTACCGGGAGCGGGGCGGCGGGCTGCCGGTTCTCGAAGCTCGGCAGGGCATGGGACGAAGCGGGGCGACGACAAGGGGACTCACCGGGCTCGGCGGGACGGGGCTGGGGCCGCCGCTGCCGCCGCCTGGAGGTGGGACGGTCAGGTTGTTCTGGGTCCCGGTGGCGTCGGGGGACCGGGGGGACACAGCACCCGCCGCCGGGGAGAAGTGTCGAAGCTGTGCTGGGGCGGACAGAGGCTGCGGGAGGAAGATGGTGCTCCTGGGGAAACTACACCCTCCGCTCCCCCCCCCCTCTCCCCGGCGCGGGCGGTCTGCTCGCCTTTGATTGCGAGGCGAGGGCATCCTGCCCCCGCCGCTCCCCCCTCCCGGGATGGTTACATACAAAGGCTGCTTTCCAGGAACTTTCCAGGAACCGCATCATGTGACAGGACCCGCTCCGGCGCCTCCGCCGCGATCGCGGCCAGCCGGGGC
>VXAZ01001368.1:1221613-1255167 GCA_013399875.1 Gymnorhina tibicen | reverse complement strand
TTCACCCTCCGGCGCTAAATACCTCGTTGCTACAAACAGCCATTGCCCGCCGATGCGCGCGCCGATTTCCTCCCCCTCCCCCCCCTTTTTTTTTTAATTATTATTATTTTTTTTTAATAACCACGAAGCTGTTTTTCAGCGTAAAGATGGTTGATTGAGCCGTGGGTGCTCGGTAACCAGCCACCTTCTGCCACTGCCCCGGCGGCCCCNAAAAAAAAAAAAAAAAAAAAAAAAGAAAGGAAAGAAAAGAAAAGAAAAGAAAAGAAAAGAAAAGAGGGGAAACAAAGCAAAAGTAGCCGTAATAATCTCACCCCAGCCCTTGGCTGCAGGTCAGGGCTCCCTGCAAATTGCACGGGGGTATCTGGGAGGGAGAATTGACGGGAGAAGGATTAAGGGGTGTCTTTTTAAAGATTTCAGGCAAGAAACCCAAACGTATAAATTAATACAAGATAATATCTTTAAAAATCGGGGCGGGAGGGGGGAGGGAGCCTTTGTTATCAGAGAGGTAAATGAATATGTATCAGGCTGGACTGTCTGGCTGAGGGAGAGGAGCAGCTCCCTTGCACAGAGAAAGCTCCCACACTGAGACGCTGCCTGGGGTAGCACTCCCCAGTAACGTCTGAAATGCAACGTTTCTTTAAAAAAAAAAAATAAGGACTGTTCCTGAAGGATTTTGTAACAGTTATTGCTTATAATTCTTAAGCATCAGGGGATAAGAGAATTAATATCTTAAAAATTATGTTAAAAATTAAGTTCTGTATTCAGTAATTAAGTAGGTTCATCTGAGAAAAAAAATCGGCTTTGTTAAGTGAAATATTGGTCAGTATGATTTCATCTGTTTGTAATGCCTGGGTGCTTTTGAATTTAATTTATTCAGTTTATGAAAAAAAGGTGGTTTTAATCACTGGCAGCAGCACAGATTTAAAATGAGGTCTGAGGAACAAACACGGGCTTTCTTAAGCATTCTCAGAGATGGTTTAAAACAATTTAGGTCTTGAAGGTCATTCTTGTTCCTGTTTTTGTCTGTGAAGTTCAGATAGCCTCAGATCCAGCCTCCAGTGACAATTGTGGAATCCCCACTAAGTTTTTTCGTTGGATAGATGTGAAGAGGGGAGAGAATAGGTTTGAACCCCTTGAAATTTAGTTGACAGTTCAGCTACCTATGACGTGAGATCTTGCAAAAAACCTCTGTTACTTTTTCAGAATGGTACTGACTTCACTATGTTCAGAAGAACAATAAAAAATTAATACAAATCAATTTTTATTACTAAAATAATTTTGTATATGTAGGCACAGAGCTTTTACTCAAAAATGTTCTTCTGATATCATAGTGTTCAAATTAGGGCTATTTCTTTAAAGCTCACTAACGCATCTTGGAGAAAAGGAATACGTCTGGTCTAGATGCAAAGTTGCTTTTTTACAGCCTTGCTGTAGTTCTCTATTTCTATGTTATTTTATTAATGGGATTTTTATGTTGATAGTATCTCAAGGCTTCCTTTGCTTCTGCTGTTTGTTCGTCACTTGAAGTCATAACAATTTGTTTCTAAAACCACAGCTGGCTGCTATAAAGGCAGAAGAGAGGAAGACCATGATTTATGTGGTGAATGAGAACCAAAAACAGAAGAATGTAATAAATGTTTGTTACTTAAAACTTCAGATATTGTTATGAAAAAGGTAGCATAAAAAATAAATAGGCAGTATATCAGCAGGATCTTTCCTAAACAGAGTTCTGTTAATTTTTTTTCATGAGAACCTAATGTCTCTTAAAAATAGCACTGAATATCTGATAAACTTACAAGAGTAATGAAATTCAAACTTAAAAACTGCAAATTGATCTTTAAATGACAATATTGGCACCTCATAAGAGTGCTCTGGTTCACAGTTACCTTTATTCTCTGGCTTGAGACATCTGAAAGTGTTGTAGCATCAGTGGAGTACATTTGTATTTCACTGCTTCTTTCAACAATGTTAGTTGCTGTTTTTCTCCTCTGTCTGCAGGAGTCTTCCATACAGTCACAGGGGAGAAAAAAAAATAGTTGTAAGGGTAAGAAAAGGTGACAAAATTAAATTACTTTTGGGACTATGGGCCATATGTAGTGCATGAAACTACTTAAAGCTACTTTTTAGCTTCTTTGGCACTGGAATATTTAATACAGGTGTGGTCTGCTTAAGGGTTTTACTTTATAAAAATCAGAATGGAGTAGGAGAAAGATGTGAAATGGAGAAAGAGAAAAGAAGGAGCAGACTCAGAAAACGTAGCTTTCCACCGTGTAAACAAAATAAGGGGTTTTTAATCTGCCATGTAACAAACAGTAATTCTTCTAAACAGTCACTAATACAAAAACTATATACAAGTGGGGATTTAAAGTTTTTATGTACAATTCAAACCAAATGCTTTATTTATTTTTAATCTCTATGTTTTGGGGTAGCAATTATAGGATAAACATTGCCTGTACATATACAAATACGAATGCTTCTGAGCCAGTTTTAGAGGCATATCACCCAAGATGAAAGGCACAAACCTAAGCAATCCCTAATTTTTTTTTCCTGATACTTTCTACTACTCATGAACATTTTGGTTCTGACTGTATATCATCCATATAGTAGATATTTTTAATCAAGTTTTATATTAGTAGTGAAAGTATGAACATTAAGAGTTCTCAAAAATCACAAGCAGAATATATTGTTTCTGATTTGATTATAAATGTATATGCTCAAGAGAGGGAAGGATGAGTGAAATTTTTTTTATTTTTCCTTTAGGCAAAAATCCTTTTCATGACCGAGGAAGGAGGCAACAACATTTTTACAGTCCTGCGAAGTGCCTGTTACTAGAAATTATTTTCACTTTGTTCCTGAAAAGTATGCCAAGTTTACTGGAGAGCTAGTACTCTGATTTATTTATATAATATGATGTGGGCAGAGGAGGGGTAATGTCTTTTTGACCCAGCTGATTTTGCTAAATTTTCTCTGATTCACTGAAAAGATTTACTGATTTATTAAGAGAGTTTTACCTAGCTACCTGGCAGAACATAAGGGGCCTTTCCTTGCTCTCTGCATCCTTAACTGCCCAAAGATGCAGCACAGAATACCATTATCCATGGCATACCATTTGGTCAGTTAAAATCCCCTTCAGTTAAAAGGACAGCTATTGCTTATCACAAAATATTGACCATATTTTGACAACTGTTTACCTGAACTAGTCTAAATAACAGTGTACAGCTGCCATGGTTTCTCCCTGTCCTGGGATTACAGTCTGGTTCTTGAGCAGAGAAATAGGAATATTGAGCCTTTAGCTCCAGCAAATTGGAATGAGTTAATTGTAACTGCACAGCACAAACAAGGTCTGCAATGTGAACTCTTAGTGCATTTCTCACTTAGCAGTTAGGAGAAAGGTTTGCTTATTTCACAAAGAGTTCCTACAACAAAATAAATAAAACATAGAGAAAACAAATATTTTAGTGTATGGGATCACCCTGCTCTTTCCAGCTGCCTGAGGAACAGAATGTTTTGATGAATTAGATTAAGATTTATACCAAACAGTTTTACTCTTTACCAGATGCCACCTTATTTCCTGCCATTTTTATCTATTCACATGTGAATGCTTTGCCTTTCTTGATAACACACTTTTGGTAAAGGAGAATAACAAAAGAATTCAGTGAATAATTTCTGTGAATCAGGGGTGCTCTAAAAGGAAACCAGCTCTTGTAATTTAAAAGCAAACATCAAAAGATGGCACCAAGAGAGTAGTACTTTGAAATAACATCCAGGTCCTTTTCTTTCAGAGACAATGGAGAAAAGAAGGATCATTCCCTTTGGTTCCGTGGACAGGTAGACAGATAATCACTGACATGCATGAAACTGACCATAAAAAGGTGGCATTTAAGTCCATCTCTCATCTCATCCTGTGCTATCCACTATTTAAAGGTAAAGGCCTCAACTGCATTGAGTAAAAGGTTACCTAGACACACTTGGGGTCTTCAATGAAAATAATTAAATGTAGTGCTTGCTTAGTTTCTCCGATTTGCTATTTACAATTAAAGGTTAAACCAAAATAATATAAAAATACTTTGGACAGACATGTAAAGGAAAAGTAAAATGTGGTGACACAGGGTACTAAGCACGAAAAAGAAGAGATAATTTACACATCAGTTTTTACTTTATGCTATGTTAGGATTCTTTATAAACAGCAGAATTCTGTTCTAACAGTATGTTATTTTGTGAATTATCCAGTTTCACTCTGACTAAAACTAGCTGAATATTGCTGAAAGTTGCTGGAGAATAAGTTGTGAATATATATGCTTTGATAGCATTTTCATCCCTATCATGCTTCCTTCTCATGAACATGGTAGAAAAAAAGACTGCTGAAAAGGACCATTTTTGATACAGTCTTTTCAAACAACTACTAGGATAATATTTGATACGGATTTTAATATTCAGATTACAGCCTAAAATGCTGTGACTGTAATATTTATTTACCTTGGTTTTTTGGCTGAGAAAGAGCATATAGGTGTATATATGCACGTACACCTACACACACACGTGGTCAGAACCATGCTCTCTGAAGTTCTGGATTTTTAGAGAAGCATACACTCTTGTCTTTGTTTAAGAAAAATCCTAGAGATAGCACAGCTGAAAGCACTGTGAAATCTTGCATTCTCGTCCTAGATGCTGCCAGAAAAAACAAGACTTTTATGCTTGAGGAGGCTTGAGATGTTTTCCTGCCAGTTGCGAGCCCTACGCCTCAAAGTAAAAGAGAGCAAGTAATGTCTGTGAAAGAAGTTTTCCTGACAGACAGCGTGAAGGCAGCTCTCCTGTGCTTTGCCAATCCATAAGTAATTAAAGTTTCTTTGTTGGCAGAGAGTCAGTTTTGAAACTAATAAGGAAAACTAAAACAGGTGATGCAGTGGCTATCTCTAAAGGGGAGACTTTTGAGTGAAAAGTAAAGTGAAGATGAAGTAGAAACTGGGTTATATGTCTCTGAATAAATGGCCTCCCATCAGAAAAAGATTAATTTTAAATCACTGTTCTAGTTCTTACATTAAGGACAGTTTAATTCACCCCGAGCTATTTGGCCTTGAGGATGAATTCCTACAATTAAGTGTTTATGATTGAAAGTGCTGCCATGGAGAGCAGACAGATGAATATCATTTTAGGAGTACTGTGAATCATTAAATGAGTTGTAGAACCTTTTTCTGGGCATGAGCCACTTTTAAATTTCAGGCTAAGGCTACAATAGACTTCAGCATAAGGCCTGACGTGTTGCTGTATTTAGGAGTTTGAATAACAGGATAATCAACGTTTATTAATGTATTTATATAACTTTAAACTTCTTACAGTTAATTGAAAATACGTTGCCTGCTGTATGTGAATATGCTGCTGGGCTCAAATACATTTTTCAGATTAGTGCATTAAGTGTTAGTATCAGGTAATGAACTTAACCTGCCTCTGACGTGTTGGCTTCTTTTGGCTCAAGACAGGCATGGCTCCTTTCCCTGCTTCAGTATAAAGAGAGGCTGGATGTGGAATGTCATACAAACCTGGACAGATGACAAGAAAACAGCACTAGCTGCCAACTACCTTCTCTCTATTTGTCAGGATTAGTGCTTGCTTTTTGTCAGGATGGCTCAGCGCATCGTCCTGTATCTGATTGGCATAATGGGAGGAGGTAAACTGAAATACAGGCCAGACAGGCTGGCATTTTCTAGGCTCAAGAGAGGAAACAGACATAGGGCTACTCTTTCTGGTTAAGGAAAGAGCATTGGTCCACAGCTCGCCCTTTCTTGGCACAGCCTGTCCATTCCCAGAATTGCTTGCTCCTCCTGTAAGCAGTTTTTCCAGGTATGTGGAAATTAAAGCTCAAAAAGTAGTAGATGAAATTGGACAGACTGTTTGAAGGAGTATCTCACCCTGTACTGTACCCAAAACCATCCTGTGGCTCTGACAGAGCTCTGCCTGCAGCAGGGAAGAGAAATTAACTCATGCATCTCCTCCTAAACAACTTCAGCTTTCAGACTGGTGTTTTAAGATGAACCCCAGTTTCAGTGTGGCTCAAAATTGCCATTGATTGGGAGCAGCCTTGCTCATGAGGTGGCAATTCTGTCCTGGGGTGGGGTGAACGGCTGGGGGGGAGAGTACTAACTCCTTCAGCCATCTGATTTTAATCCCTTACCATATGTGACTTGAAGTCCTTAGATGCCCTCTACTGCCATATACCAGAATTAACAGATGGCTCTGTGTAACCAAATTCAGATTTGCTTAAGTTTGTTATTATCTCTCTGTCTTTATAAATGAATGGAGGAGGGGAAATAATATCCATAATTATTACAAAATATGCAAAGCCTTTTATAAAGTGTGAGTTTGGGCTAGACATATTTTCTGACTTTCAGTGCCATTGCCCTATATTTCAAAATCTTAACACTAATTTTAGTAGTCTCTTCAGAGCTCATTTCTCTGATAAATTATCCCTCTGTGAATAAATGTGATCTGGAAAGATGCCTGAGGCACAGCAGAATTTTTCCTCAGCATTTCCTGCCACATGATGCTAGACAGAAGGGAGCTGCAAAACCTGCTGCTGTAGCTCAGCCTTTGTTCTGGTAAGGAAGGAGAGGACGCATTTAGCCATCAGACGTATCTTTTGCGTAAGACAGAACAGCAGGTAAGAGTGTACCTAAAATGGAACAAGAATGAAATTTCTATCTTACCTTTGCCTGTGTTACGACAGGTTCTGTGTGCTGGCAGGCACAAAGCAATCCTAAGTCAAACAGAACTAATCTTGGAGGAAATCACTCCCCAGGCTCTTAAGAACCAAGTGGTTCTGTGGTGCTTGAGCTTTAGCTGTGCTGGGTATGTCAACTCCTTTTCCTTCTATAAGGAAAAGCCAGCAAAACAATCCCACCTTTACTTCCCTCTCCCAGGTTCCTATCGCTGATTTGACTGAGTGGGTTTGATCCAAATTAGCAGCCACATTTTGTGTACATTTTTAAACATGCCTTACCTTTCCTGAGGACAGTCTATTACTTTTTCTGCCCTAGGTGGTTGCTGGTGATGTTACAGATAGAAGCAGGCGTGGCAGGAGGAGCATGAGCTTTCCAGTGGAACATGTGACAGCCGGGACCTGCTCCAGGTAAATGGAGGACACACAGGAGGCCCTCTGCCAGGCTAGTAAAAAGCTTGAGTTCATGAAGGGTGCAACTTTCACACTCTGCTTTCTTTTCCTTCCAGCACAGTCCTCTACTTTCAGACACACTGGTCACTGCTGCTTACATTTTTCAGGAGCTTTTATAATTTTTCCAGAACATAATCTCAAACTAATGTAAGTCCATAGCAAAATCTTATTGTGAATGGGGGCTTTGTTCTGTGAGACTGTTTTTGAAAACGCCAGGTTCTCAGTTAGCCGTTGCATAAAAGGCTGAAACATGAATTTGTTCATATGCTTTTGTTTCAGCATATTCATTCCTTCAACCCCTTCCCCCACTTTCTCCAAGAAATACATAGAGCTCTTCAAGTCCTCCTGGCAGGTGGGCTGTATTATGTTATGGTGGCAAATCTGGAAAGCTTTACCAATTTATACCACCCAACAATGTGGTTCATTGCATGTATTTTTATTAGATCCCCATTTTTCCAGTTTCTTTAGGGGCATTTCAATCTTTCAGTGGCTTTTTTCTTCCCCTATCCATCAGGGAGTGAAATCATGTGTCCACAGAATGTAAATAACAGCTGTTTCCACTCAATTTACATTTATATACTTAGCACTTAAAACCAGATTATTTCTAGAGGCTTTCACAATCTATTCAAAATTTCTACTTAGTCAGAGGTACTAGTGAGATGTTAATGAAATCCCTTTGGACTGGCTGATCAAAAAGGTGCAGCAACAACAGTGAAATTCCCCAAACGACTGATCAGTTATGCTTCCGAGTTACACTTCAGCAATCGACTGAAGTGTATCTTTTAATCTCCTCAGGCATTTTAAGATCAGTTCCTTGGGCTGCTCTAAGGGGACAAAATATGGCAGGTAAGGAGATTAATTGTTAAAAAAAACCCGTGCTGAACTGGTAGCATATTTCCAGCAAAAAAAGTACAGCCTAAAATGAAAAAAGCCCCAAAACAACACCTGGCAAGCTATTTAAAGGGAACAGCATATTTGCCAGTGTCACAGATCTTTGAACAAACAAACCCCTTATGCCCTGAGAATAACTGAAAAACAGCTTGTTGGTTTTTATACCACTATTTTCTTCTGTTGACATTTCATGAACTCTAAAAAGAATACACATTTTTATTTAATAATGCCTAAATGAAGATTTTAAGAATTATGTCCAATTACTGTGGGGTTTTTTCCTCCAGAAAACTTCGGAAGACTTTCACCTCATTATTTTGCCAAGTGTCTCAACTTGAACCATTTCTTTAGATTTTTTTGATCCTCTGAGGACTGAAAATTACAGAACAATGTCATTTAGTGACCTTTGGCATGGTTAATTTACTCCAACGCTGGCTGTGTAAGAAGATGCTTGCTCCAAAATCCAGATTTTGTTTGGTGTTACAGAAATGCACTTTCTTCTCAGTGTATTTGTTTATTCAGAAGAAAAATCCTTTTATTTTTACAGGAGTCTTAACTGGGGCATCTCTGAACTGGACTGGAGAATCTTGGTGACTCAGATTGTTTAGAGAAGACTAATTGTGTGTGTGAGATGCAGACTTTTTTGTATCTGTATAAGCCTGTGCCAGACTCATTCAGACTTGGCACTCCGAACAGACAAAGGTAATCTAAGATCAGGTAATCTCTAAAAATGCTGTGGGTTCACACTACCTGATTTCAGAGGGCAAGCTTGTATTTCTAAATTAAAAACAAGTCCCTGATGTCAAGAAGGACTGATACTGGGAATGTAAGAGAAATGTATATGGCTTACACTCAACACTAGCTGGATTAGTTCTCTCTGGAGCAGACTCCCATATTCACATCCCACAGTCCTTCTTGGACTCTTTCTGGTGCCCCTCTAGACCCAACATGCAATTCTGATTTTTCTGTGTTATCTTTCAGTTTGAAGTTTGTGAAATGGTGTGAAACTGCCCTGCAGCCTGTGAGAAGGGTGCTTTCCTAGCATCAGAGTGAGGGTACGTGTTGTGTGTAACGTTTGGGGGCACAGTCAGCTCGGGCGGTTTAGAGGAGCGCGTAGCGTGAAGTGAAGCAAGATGTGGTCACAGGAGCTGTGCTTGGTGCAGGCTGTCCCTGCAGCAGTGGGAAGCCATTGCTTTAATGAGGGCTTGTGGAACAGGAATGACGCCTTAGGTTTTAGGGAGGCGAGGAGGAGGTGTGGGAGCAGCAGCGGGGGCCTGAGCTTGCTCCCAGACTGCCGCAGTGAGGATGTGCCCAGAGGGATCCCGAGCATCTCTCTGCTGCCGGGGCCACCTCGGGCGTGGCACAGCCCAGGGTCCTGGTCTCAGCTGCCAGAGTTACACGGGTACTTTCACTGCACCACTGTTAAAGAAATACAAGGCTTCTCCTGCATCATTTCCACAAAGTCGTGAGTTAAAATCTTGGTCATATGGAAACAAAACACTAACCCAGTTCTAACAATTCAAGCTTTTGTCCTTGGACTGGACAAGGTCTGGGTAGGCACTGTGTAGGTACTAACCACTGCTGCGCTTCTCTCACGGGCCACTGTGTCACCTTTCAGCCTTACCAGTGGCCTCTTTGGGCTCACTTCAAATTTTCTCCAACAAATATGGCCACTTAAAGTCAATTAGTTGTAACCCCATGCAGCCGACACACGGCATGTTTCTTTCAGCAATTTAATACAAATATATGCTCTAGAAAGGGAATTTCTCTGTCATTTTTTTTACCTCTGCTTACGGTGAATTTCCCATGAATTTTATTTGCACCGTGCTTCTACTCTGGATAGGAAATCCTTTTATCTTAATGCAGTTCTCAATTTTGTGGAACTCACTGCCACTCCGTTACCCCATCACTGATGCCAGGATTTTAACTGTAGGAAAAAATGGCATGGGGGAAAGGGAATTCTGTAAATATCTATTCTTGGAAAATAACAAGTGAACCCATACTGAAACCAGTCAGTATTAAAAATTACAAAATAAATTTTAAAAAGGATATTAAGGCTTATGTTACTTATACCTGCCCACCATATGTTAACTAATTAAGGGTCAAGGAAATTTTTTTCCTAGCATTTTTTCTTTATTCAATAGAAATCATCAGTTTGTCTTAACTAAAGCAAAGGTGAGGACCACTCCTGCAGCACAGCTCTGATGCTGTGTAACTCCTACAGACACTGACTTCAGAAAAATGGTACTTAGCAGATTATTTGTTTAAACAAATAAAATGCATTTTAATGAGAAACTAGCAGTGTTTAAGACAAGAAGCTTCAGCAGTGTTTAAAAAACTTAATGCTAATGACTAGGAGTGTTTAAGAAACACTAATCTTTGCATGAAACTATTAAGCTTTGTTTTGTTACCATTAGTGAGTAGGAAATTCATGTTGGTATAGGAAGGTCATGCTTCAATAGTTTAATCTTTTACTTAGGTTAATTTTTATTCTACATGGTAATGGCTTAGTGCAATAGTTTTTCACTGTTCATTTAATTTTTCTCTGTTACTTTCATGATTAACATTTTATTAGTTTTAGCATAAGAGATGCTAAAAACCAGCTCTTCCAGATATCTTTTTTTTGTTATCTCATATTTTGCTGATAGGGAGATCCTTTTGCTGAGGAATTGTAAATTTTGGCAGCAGTCAAAACTGGTCTTATTTAAAAAGGTAAACTGCCTCTGACCTGAAACTGTTTTTCATCTTGACAAGCAGTAAAGCTGAATATAAGAGCAAATGTTTTCTGTATTTATGTTTCACAAAGACCAGTTGGCAAAGCTTCTTATTTCTATTGGCTGTTCCAACATCCTGTGTTGTCTCTACACAATTAAAAACTTTGTGATACATTGATTATCACTTCTCACCTACATCACGACCCTTAATAAAGTGGCCATAAACTTCTACTTCTCCCAAAGCCATGAGATGCAAAATTGCTGACCAAACCTGCTGTTTAGTTCATGCAGCTTCCACATACCTCCCACTGTCTGATCTGCAGTGTTCCAACAGCTGTAGTTATACACAGTGGAACTAACATTCTGTGTCAATTGTATTTAAAGTTTCAGATAATTCTCTGCAAATTGCCCAGTAAATCACAATTTATCATGTTCATTTTTGTAGAAGTACCTAAAGATAACAGTTGAAATCATAAGCTAATTTTATGAGAGGTGCCAGAAAGATATATAAATAACTATCTTATTTCTCCAAACAGCTTATTATTTTTAGTATTAGAGGGTTGATTAAAAACAAGGAGGTAAGATTAAAACCTCATACACAATGTACATTTACAAATTAAATGTGTGCAAATTACTCCATATAGAAAACCAAGAGCTCCTATATACAGACTACATGCTATTGAAGGCTAGCAGAAACACTGAAAATGGTTTTATCTGAATTTTAAGAGGAGTATTTTACTTAGATGCGCTCCAAAATTTAAAAAAAAAACAAAAAAAAAAAAAGAAAAAGCCCCCAGTATAGATATCTCAATCTCATCTTCACCCTCCCTTCGCAGAAAAGGAAAATGCATCTTCAGAGAACAATTGTGTGACTTATTCTAGACAATAAAATGTCAAAATAAGATCAACTGCCTTGTGCACGTACTTTTTCTGTGTCAACTGACCATAAGGGGAGCCTGTGAAGATTAACTCAGGTTCAGATGTCTAATTAGTATCTGTCTCAGTCTTGGAGATAACCCCAACTTTTATGTATTGTAGGTACCCAATTTGCTCCTTTATACTGGTGACTAGTGGGTTTGCTCTAGGTCAATTTTTTTACATTATAGCATTAAAATAAAATAGACATCATCTATTACAGATGAGGAATGCTGTCTGCATCTAGTTGATCTCTCAATTTTATAACTTTGTATTGGCTTTGGGGAGGGAATGAGCATGTGAGAAATTACAGCAGAGTAGCTGCTAAAATTCATAAAGACTGGAGTAACTGAGAAATGCAGTGCTGACTTTTACAAGCAGTCAGCACTGTGACTTATAATGACCTGCCACAGCGATTTATTCTGGTACAGCAGAATTTGGACATGACAGATGAAAATTCAGACCTATTACAACAGCAACAAGAGAGAAGTTTCCTATAGAACTGAACAGCTGGAGGGGTGGGGAGGCAGGGAAGGGTGGGTGGGCGGATGGACAGGTGGGTAATCGCTGCCTCCACTGTAGTCACGGGGAAGTGAAACAAAGTCATGACACTTCACATGGGTCCCATTACTGCTCCACTGTCGACTCATTTTTTCCCCTGACTGGGAGCGTGGAGCTTTTTCTGTCTCTGAGACACCTTACAAAAGTTAAAGCAAACAGGCAAAAACCCCTTCGACTCTTTAAATGCAAACCCTTTGGGAGCTGCTAGGGAGCTCCTTTTGCCGCAGCGCTCCCGAGCGCAATAAACGGGAGCAGCCCGCGCCCGTCTCTCGGGCTCAAACCCGCCCGCAGAGCCCCGGTGCCGGTCCGGCCCTGGGCGGTGCTGCCTCCCGGTGGTGCCACACGCAACCTGCACAGCAGCTCCCGCGGCGCACACCAAAGGGAAAAACCCGAATTAAAAGCATCCGGTTTGTTTTAATTTGGGGACAATTCGAGGAGGGAAAAGAATTCTTTTCACTAAGGCACCAAGATAAATCGAACTGCGATTTAAATGGTCCGAATTCCTCTTCGGGACCACTGGAACAGGCTGCACAGGGAGGGAATGGAGTTTTCCCCTCTGGAGACATTCCAAACCCACCTGGCCGTGTTCCTGTCACCTGCTACAGGTGACCCTGCCTTGGCAGGGGGGCTGGACAATATGTTCTCCAGAAATCCCTTCCAAATCTAACAATTCTGTGATTCTGTGAAGTAAGGACAAAATTTTTGATATTTGACTGAAACAGTTTTCTAACGGCATGCAGGGCAAGCAAGGCCTGAGGAGACTTTTAATGAGACTTTTAAAAACCAAAAATCACTCAATAAGATGTATCCAACTGTATACTATCCACAGCAATGAGCCTAAGACCGTCTGGAACACTCAATAGCTACTAGATACAAAGCAACTGGCTAAGTGCCCAAAATTGGATGCAAAGTGCCAGAACAGACTTAACATTGTGAATTTTACGCAACTGAAGTTTTCAATTACAAAGAACAAGAGCAACAGAAAACAGAAATCCCAAACTAACTTTCAAATGGATTTTTTTTTTTTGCATAGAAGTGGAACAATGATCAAGTGGATGAATTCTGAACTCCAAGTTTTCAAGTGAAGAGAAACAAAGACAGTTGTCTGAGACTTAGAAAACCAAGAAGAGAGCTGCAAATTACTGTGAGTGTAGTATTTTAATTGTGTCATGCTTTGGGTAACCCAGGAAAAAGATTTAGAAGAAAACGCAGAATGATTGAAAGCAGCACCGCAAGGAAATATTTTAAAACATCAATGTTATGAGTTAATAACAAAAGGGCACAGGGTACATGCAGTGAACATGTGTTTTAGACAGTTTCCAGCAACTGGTAGAAGAGGAAGTACTTTAAAGATAGCAGCCAAGCACATCATAGATTTTTAGCTCTCAAAATGCCTGAAAAGCATCCAAAAGTGTTTGGGAAACATTGTGAAATCCAGTATTTCTACAGTGATTGTGGATGTTTGATCACAAACAGGGTTTGACAGGCAAGAACAGACAAATGTCATAACAGAAGGTTTCTCTGCAAAGCAAAATTTCTTAGCAACAGTAAGCAAAAATATGGGGGAAAGAATAGGGGAAAATAATTGTAAGTTTAAATTAGTCCAAGGATATCTTTTCTTACACTGGCGTGAAGTCAAACAGTGACAAACTGGGTCTCAGCTTTCCAAAAATAAAGGGGACTCAATTTTATGCATTGGAACATAACAAAACACTACATGAGATGTAAGCTCATTTATGCACCAGAGTCAGTACCAGGCACCACGAACTGATGAAGGTACCAAAATCTGCTGTACTACAAATTACTACAATCTATTTAAAAAGTTATATTCTAGGCAGAAAAAGCCACAAGCATGTTCATGCGATTGAACCTGCAGAGTTAAGCAGCCATCCTTTGCAGAGACCCCACAGACATTCCTTTTGTTACGTGAGCAACACATCATTAATAGGGAGCCAAAATCACTTGGCTGATGCTTGAGCACAGACTCTGATATCTTACAAGCACAACAGAGCGAAGGAGCAAAAGGATTTCATGCTCTGCTGTGATAAACCGTTATCAGCTACCCAGCATTCGAATTTAAAAATGCACTGGCACTAGTTTTACGTAAAAATTTCCACAAGTACTTAAAGGCAGTCTTTTTACACACATCCAATATTGCTTTTTTCACAATTAAAGGATATTCAAGGGGAAAAAGGTTATTTAGCAATATCTTTAGAGACTAGCAGTTCCTCAGCTTGTCAACTGAGAAGTTGAGTGTACTCAACTTCTAGCAAAATCTGTAGAAAATGCATGCTGGCAAAATGACACTAGACTAACAGAAGAAACAAAGCCCTTCCTAGGTTATCCAAACTGCTTTGGAAGGGAAATGCAATAAGAATGTATGATGTATATGAGGTAATTATTTTCTGATTATTTAGAAGGATTTGCTAAGAAGGCTTTATGAAGTCACTGGGATCTCTGCAGAAGCACAATGTTCCAAGCTAGCCCTTTCTATCAGAGGGCTGATGCCTAAAACTCTGTACTGGAACAAAGGTTTTTTTCCTTTTCCTGAAGGAAAAAATGCTAGATGACATAGAATATTACAAGAAGAAGAACATTTAAGCACTACAAAATGCTAAAGCAGTGAAGTAGAATCAGACCAATTTTTTTTAATTTAAAGCATTTTATGTAATAAAGGGTCAATCCTTCCTCCTCGGTAAACTACAAAGAGCAGGGATTACCTTGCTGATGTAAACAACTTCTTCTGCTGTGTTACAGCTATTCCAATTTATGTATGTACGCAGCATCCTCACTATGTGGTAGATGGGGTGAGACTAAACAAACAAAAAACCCCCATGAACCACGAACACACACAGAAGTTCTCAGATATTTGAGAATGCTGGATGATTTAGAAGGGCAAGTTACTGTGTCTTGGATGCTAAAAATTAACCAAGTTGGCCAGTTTTCAGTACACAACAATAGCCTTAAATACTATCACTTGGCTGATGTAGAATTAAACATGGAACCAGGTATCTCACAAGTGTAACAGAACAAGGAATAGTAAGTGTTTTCACAAATACCTCATGTAATATTGGTCATAAATACTATTTCATGAATACTTCAGTATTCAAGCTCACCTACATTTCAGTTACTAGATTCCTAAAGAAAGAAAAAATACCACCAAACCCTAACACACCCATTTCTAGACTTCCCATTTTGACACAAGACTTCTATGGATTCACTTGATTAATGATGAGCCTCTGACCTCTGAGTTTAATCAGAGCACTCCATCCCTGTTACACACTGTTCTAAGACCATTTGCTGACCAGGAATGCACAACTGCCTTCACTGACTCCCTGTTTCGTTGTTTTTCTGTCCACTGGTTAAAGTGGAAAATAACAGTCAAATCAAGTTAAGGATGTTCTGTTATAGCCAAACACGTCACTTTCTGTAACTTTTATTTCCAATAAAAATTGACATCAAAGTCCTGATGAACAAGAAGTTATCTTTGTTATCGGTCTTTAGGAGGATTAGGATTCTTGCGTCTTCTGTGATACCTAAAAGGGAAAAAAAAGGCTGCAGTGAGTGCAAGCTGTGGACAGTTTTTATTTTCCTCATATTTCTGCCCCCAGTGAGTGATCTGAGGTTACACAAGGAAGTGAAATACAAGATACACGAGCACAATCCATCACCACTCATTAGATGTCATCTCTGTTGTTTGTGAAGTTACATAATGCTACTCATTTCTATTGCTACATCTGCTACAAGCACGCAATAATCCAATCAGTTCTACAGCTGAATAGGCACAAAGGCTGATGTTTATTCTTAATCCTTTGTGTGAAGCTAATTTTATTACATGGTCAGCCTTCCCTTTGGCTAAAATGATTGCTTATAGAACAAAGATGTTGAAAGGAGTTGTGCCAGACTGTATGTTAAATAGTGTAATATTTTGTAGAAATACTAAGAAACAAATTCTTCAGAACAAAAAATGATCCATATTTTGCTTTTAATTATGCATGCTAAACAAGGCAGATTCTGTCTGATCTTCATTAAAGTGACAGCTACCCTTTGGTCATAGAAGTCCTACCATTCCATTCCTTGTATCTATTCCCAGAGCACATTAATTAAAAAGTTATCTGTGGACAACAACAACAAAAAAATTTGCCTGTTTTATGTCTCCATAGCTATAAAATTAGCAGCTATCAAAAGATGGAGTAACATGGAGTGGAAGGGAGTAACGCACCCCAGAATGCTGCTTGTTCACATTAGTATGTCTGAATGTCCAGAGCTCCTCTTTAAGCTCAGTCATGTGTATTTGCACCTTTCCTCCTCCTTGATTTCTGAATACAAGGCACACCAAAGTGCACTTTTCACCATTCCAAATGAAAAACCCCTACTACTCCTAAGTCTGAGAATCATCCCATTGAGGTTGCTAAGGAATAGGCAATGCATGTCTCCAAGCCATATTTGATTATGTCCATTGAGGGTATTTTACATACTAGATTCTGTTACGGCACTTTAGTAAATGACCCGAACCAGCAGCTAACTGGATGTATGAGAAATTTCTACACTGTCACATATTTTACAAAAAAAAGTGGCAAAGTCGACCAAAGGAAAAACCCCCTTAATTACAGTCTTCCATTTACCCAACACTGCATTTAAAATTCTATGTAGTAGCCCAAATGCTAGAGGTATCTCATCTCACATGACTCGTCCTAGGTTGAATCTGGTCATTAAATTACTCCTGTATTTCCCTTTACTTCCAAAAGGAACAAAGAAATCGAAAAGAAAATACTTACTGTCCCACAGGATACCAGCGATGTTTAGTTGTGTAAAACATTTTGCTGAGCTCTTCAATTGTAGGACCTCTATTGTTCTTTAGCTCTTTTTCATTCAATCTGGATTTCAAAACTTGATCAAGGTTTTCTTCTTTATTATTCACTGGATCTGGCCTTGGTATGGGCTAGCAAAACAGTAATGTATATGTATGTCCTTTTTCTCTTTTTTTTTTTTTTAACTGAGAAAGTCAAAAAGCCAAGCTACAAAAGAGTAAGCTGTAATGCTATCGAACAGTTGAAACCAAAGAAATACAGAAAAATACAGCCTGCAATTGCACAGGCTGTTTATTGTCCCCACCTGCCCACCCCAAATGAAACCACACCACTGTGAAGATGTCTAGACACATCTATTTACCCTAGGTGCTACAGCTGATGACCCTACCCCTAAAATCAGCATTCTTGTAGTCATTATTGCAGATCTCAATCTTACAGTTCACTAGGTGCATCATCAGCTTCAGTTCTACTAACACAAAAGCATCCACACTATTCCTAGTCAGAATTTTATTCACAGCAGCCATCATCACTAAAAATCTTTTAGAGGACATGAATCTATGACAAGAATGTAACTTTTTAATTTTTTATACAACAGGTAAGACCAACTTGTTTGTTTTCAATTGGAAATGTAACTACTACCACTATTACAAATATTTTTCCTTGTTTTAGTCTTTTGCACCTATTTTTCTTGAGGTACGTGCAACCAACAGATTTAAAAATACTGCTACATAATTTGCAGGCAAAAAGTGCTAAAATGGTTTAGGTTTCAATGGAGAATTTTCACACTTCAGCAACACAGCTACCAGCTGCAGTATTTTACTAGCACATGAGAACTGGAAATTCAAACAAAAAGTGTACACTAGAAAAATGTATCTAGATGTTAAACCACAATGCTAGACTTCCGTCAATGTAAAGAACATGCTGAAAGTACCACTGATAGATAAAAATCAATATTTAAAGTTCTTTGTGGCTTTTATGAACTCAGTGCTGAATGGAATTTAAGTTGAAAACAGTAGCAGCAGTATTTCTTTGTATTCTCTTGCCCAGTAGGACATGTGAACCATAACCTGCATTCCAACCATCCTCTTTTGAGTAACATACTCACAGACAGGCACTATTTTCTCTGTCGTGCACAAGTGTTTTAGTGCCTTGTTTAATTCTACTTGAGTTACTGTATGCTTGATACCTGAGCTTTTCTTCCTCTGCAACCTTCCCTCAATTCAGCTAAGAGTAAATTCCTCCTTGTGGCAGCAGCTATATTCATCAGTCATTTACTTCATAGACGTGCTGATCACATACTAAAAAAAGTATTTCAAATTAAAAAAGATGCCCTGAAGACACAAACCTACGAACTACTAAATGCCTTTACAAGAAATATAAATGTGCACACTTGGACATACCTTTGTATGCTCGTATGGAATCTCAAGCGAAGGGTGGTAGCAGACAATTGTCTTCAAATCAGATGTCACTGCAAGTTCCACTTTGCTATAAAAATTTAAAAAACCTCATAACTTTCTGAAGTACTGAACAGCTGAGCAGCCCAAGTCCCAAAGAAAACTCGACTTGACCCTGCATTTATGAATCCTTAATAATCTTCTATAAAATAAGGGTCATAAATATTTGATCCAAACTTCCAATTTTTTGTTTCCTCGGTCGTCTTCCTTTTTCTTTTTGGACGGGGAGGAAAAAAGGGCTAAAATAAAGTATAAAAATATCTGGAAATATGGGTTAGAAAAAAAAATCTTAAACACTTTAATAGTTGCATATAAAACTCTAAACAGATGGGGATAATGATCTCTAGGACAACAGGCCTTTATAAGACGTATGGCATCTACAATAAAAGACAGGAAACAAAGCTCTGTTTGGGCTTCCAACTTTTCTATTAGGTAAGAAATTATGAACAAGAAGTCCTACTGAGAGTTTCCTTGTGAGAATATAACTCTTCTCACCTTCCTTCCCCTTCCCATGACACATTAAGCTTCCTAAAACCATGGATGACATGGATTCATTGTTTCTCACTATATTTGTATAATCTTTTCCCATTTCTACACAAGTTTCCCTTGCAGCAGCACAAAAATACCTGCACTTTGTCTTAACAACAAGCATCAATGGAAATGACTACTCTAAGCTAATTTTGGTCTTCCACAAACAAAACTGCAGGGGTACTGGGGGTCATCAACATATTTAGAATGAGTCCTGCATGATCTATCATGACTATTGGGGACAGTACTTTAGCTAAAATTATTACATATATCCAATATTGGCAGTAGATGTGTTTGATACCATTATATGACAGCTTCATGAGAGAGAGAGAGTAGCCCTGGAATAAACATTACATGAAAAGGCCACACATCAAAGCACGTTTACATACCAATTGTAGTCTTCAGGGAGAACTGAGTATGTAGATTTACAGCAAGCATGATACACAGCTCCATCTGCAATAAAAATCCAAGTAAAGAACTCTGATGTAAAAACAAGCAGAGCTGTGCCCAATTTAAGAATATTTACATTTTCAATTTTCATTCTTTTTCAAGTCTTAATCAGGGATTATAATAATATTCAATTTTAGATTAACAAAAGCCAAATACTGTCTAAATAGAAGTTCATTTTAGTACACAGCTTTCTAGCGCAATCAAAAAACCACAGTATGCAGGCAGCTATGACCTATACTTACCTTCCTAGTTGTATTGTTTTCCTAAGAAAAATCACAATATGAATAAAACACCTATAGAGTTCACCATTAGGAAATATCCTTTATATATGTAAAGAACATTACCTTACGATTTACAAGAAAGATCATTATTTCATTCATAGCAATATTTACTATAAAAATCAAAATGAGGGGCTCTGACAGGATATGCAGAGAAATGTTTTCCTCATGAGGACAGCCAACCAGGGGGACTGAGACCCAGACAAGTTTGTGAGTTCTGTGTCCTTGGAAATGTCAAAGACCCAGCAAGCCCTGAGCAACTCACTGGGAATGCAGAGCTGACCCTGCTTTGAGCAGGAGCTTGGACCACAGACCACTCCAAGTCCCTTCCCCATGGTTTGATTCCATAAAAAAACTTCATTTTTTTATAGAATTATAGAATTATTTAGGTTGGGAAAGACTTTTAAGATCATAGAGTCCAACCACAAACCTAATGTGAGGTGTTCAGTAGCCCCTCACACAGGAACCATCCTGTAGACATTGCCTTCCACAACAGGTATGAACACCTAAGGTGGGCCTGGGACATGCCTGGAGTTGACTTCCACTGGGAACCTCCTTCCTTTATTGCTGGAACCTGACACAAATCCACATGGAAGTTTCTGTGTCCAGTGAAGCTTTTGCAACAACTACACTTTTAGAACAGAATTGTGATCACAAGAAACAAGTTTTCACATGTTCTGAGCTTTCTGTTAAGTCATAAAAAGGTTTCAACTTTATCTGACATTATTTTATTTAGACCATTTTTTAATACAAATAGGATTCTTCATGGCTGCTCTTAGCAGAGGGAGACAGCAATCAGTGTGTCAAGACTGCAAAGGCTGAAAAAACCAAGAAGAAGCTTTTGTGTAGCTATTTTCCTTTCAGAAATATTTTAGATGCAAATTCTTAATTTCAGAATTACTGTTAGCACTTCCACTCTTCAGATCTTCTAATCAAACTATTCTTAGTTATTAAGAAGTTGAGTTCTGGTAAACTGCAACTAGTTTGTATTTCTTCCTAAAATTTCTTTCCCTTCCTTGCCCACTTACCTCTAAAATGTCCATTATATTTTCTCCATTACTGTCTTTTCTACCACCTTTACTATCTTCCCTATGTCTTTCCATCGACATCTAAAACATGGACAAAAATCTAAGAAACAGCACTGCCTGTTTCTACTTGTTCTCTGTTTACGTTATGTAATGAGATTTTACTGCAGCCTTTCCTCACCACTGTTTCTAAGTCTGAAAAAATAAATTTAAATCTTCAATGATAATCAGTGGTAAGAGTGGTAGTATTTACAAGCTAACTAATAAATGGTCCTATGTGGACCATGAAAGTTTTAAAAGAAGAAACAAACAAAGATATCCTTTAGGTTATTATTAGAATAGAGCACAGACTATCAGACTTGATTCTGTTCAAACAGAAAAATAACTTCCACACTTCCATTACTTTAAAACAGTACAGGAAAGAGGCTCTCAAGAAACAAATTTAATATAGGACTTCTGCGATTTCATCACTACTTACTCTGCAGTGGGATCTGCTTACAGGCTGCTACTGAACGCATCCAAAAGAGGCTGGACTGTGCAGTTCTAAGTGACATTGCCATGCTGACAGCACAGAGGAAACCAGTCCGGGACAAGACGGAACTCAAAGAGACATGTATCCTTTTTCTCTGCAGAACACCCTCTGAAAGAAAACAGTTTCATAACTATTCAGGATACAAAAGACTAACAATTAAATTTCTTGAATATCTTAACAAAAAATAAAATTTGTGCAACATATTCTTCATTGTCAATTGTTTAGAAGTTCTTATCACTTAAGATAACGGTACCTGTCTCCTTAACAGTCAAAAGTAGTATGAGACTTTATTAACCGAGAGATAGTCTTTGAAGGTTCAACTTTAAAAAAAAGCTTCCATGCCTGTGTCTTCTCACAGGCTTTTCCACTGGTATTCACCCACCTAAAATCTGCATCCTTCCTTCTGCACACTCCATAAAATTATTCGTGAAATACGCTTTTCTTGTTCACAATGTAAATATCATCAACCAGTACAAAAATAGAAGTATTTATAAACTACACTTGCTGTAGTTAAAAAACTCTTTACATGCAGTTAATTGGTTTCATCCATCTCAGAAGCAATACACCTAAAAACTGAGAAACACCATTTAGAATACCTTAAATGTTACCCAAAATTTCACAGAAGCAGAAAGACATCTTATGTTTTCACTGTCCACCGAAAACAAAAATTGTTTTAAAGAGAAACTTACAATGATGCTTAAAAAAAGGTAACTGGAGACAGTTTGAAGACATACTCACAAAAATAAAGAAACAAGAGCCCTTTAAAAGTGCTTCATATTTTGTGCTTCAGAACATCACCAGAAATGTGCATTTTCCAATTTCGACACATAATTATTCAGCATTCTCTTTATCTATGCCAATGCTGCTGAAGTTAGGGAAACACTAACACCCACAGAGCTGCTCATAACTTGCCCTCGGAAGCTCATTAACAAAAAGGGGGCGAGGAACGCGGCGGATCTCGGCCGCCCGGTCCAAGGACAGGGGTCAGGCACCAGCCCGTTCCCGGCCTCACTGCGAGGGCCACTCCAGTTTAAATGGGGACAGTCCCATCCCTGAGACAGCGCACGGGAAACTCCGACGCGTGTGCCAGCAACACGCGGGAACACGAAACCTGAGGCTTATAATTAAAGAAGATACTTTGCTTTAAGGAAAAAAAATAAACAAGAAGTCATTAATCCGTCAAAGCAAGCAAAAGAATACCCGTTATAAAAGTCCTGAGCGTGCCGCACAGGGTTCAGCCCCTCCGAAAGCACACAGAGCCTCTCTCCGGCCTTGCCCCGCACCCCGCTGCGCAGGCACCGCCCGCCCCGCACCGGCCTCGCCAGCGGAAGCGGCGCCGCGCGCCCGTTCCGGCTCCGGCGGCGGCTCGTCCCGCGGCACGCCGGGACACGTAGTGCGGGCAGGGCGGGGGGACCGGCACCGCCTCCGCCTGCCTCCCCCTCCGTCCTCAGCGCTGCGCCGGCACCGGCGACAAGCCCCGAGCAGCTTCATAATAATGTGGTGGCGGGAAGGGCTAGGCCGGGCCGGGCCGGGCCAGGAGAGCAAGCGACACAGAAGCACAGATTCATGGAATCAATTAGGTTGGAAAAGAGCTCTGAGATCATCCAGTCCAATCTTTGATCCACCTACACCTTGACACCTAGACCATGGCAGTAAGGGCCATGTCCTTTAACACCTCCAGCGATGGTGACTCCGCCATCTCCCTGGGGAGCCCGTTCCAACGTTTAACAATCGTTCCCGTGGAGGAATTCCTCATGATGTCCAACCTGAGCCTCCCCTGGCTTGAAGCCACTTCCTCTTACGCACTGTTGTCCAAAAAAACCCAGATTCATTACCTGGTATGCAACCAGCCAATGATTAGCCACTGTGAGCAACAGAGTCGCTGGTTGTCCAACCCCCACCTTATTGCGACCTTTTTTCAGGTAGCTGTAGGGAGTGAGGAGGTCCTCCTGAGCCTCCTCCAGGCTAAACACCCCCAGCTCCCTCAGCTGCTCCTCATAGGACTTACCCTCTAGACCCTTGGCCAAACACTTTCCCCTCACTCTTGGTGCTCTGGTGGTCCCCGTGCTGGGAGGGTTTTGGGAGCTCAAGCTCATAGTGCAGGCACTGAGGCAACCCCAGCATTAGCAGCAGCTGTTCAGCTGAGGGAGAGGGCATGATGCCCCAGCAACAGGCAGCAGTGCAGCTGCCAGTCCTGGGAACGTGCCAACGTGCCATACACTTATATTAGCTGCAAAATAACCCCCTCTAATCCCATAATTCGAAGGGACATCTCTAACATTATTGGTTATTTCACAAGCTTGCAAGCATAGCCTGCTTGCTTTCCAGGTTAAATTACAGAGTGGCTGCAGCAGCTTCCTCTGTTCAGCCTTCCAGATCTTCACAGTACCTGCAATACTCTTCCACAGGGAAGGCCTGGATTTTGTGTAGGTGAAATAGCATGCTTCCAATATTCAAGGCATACAGAAAACTCACTTGAATGTCCCAGGCACACTGCTGCTCTGGGGCCACTTACTGTACCTTCAGAGACTGAGTCACAAAGCATTTGAAAGACAAGGTTATATTTACACAATATTGATAAAAGACAAGAAGAAAAGACAAAAATCAATTGTCTGACCTGCTGCTCTAGTATCTGAAATGGCTCCAGCACTTGAAGCTTTTACACATCCGTGAAGCCTCTAAGTCACATCAGCAGACTGTATCTCCATTCCTGTCACAGCATTACCCTTTTGGAGACTCTTAGATAGCGTCTCCTGAAAGACTGCAACCTCTTCCAGGTATCTTGCAACCATTGTATCTTTTCTGGTCACTGGCTTGTAATTTCTGGTACTGCAATTTCGTGCTGTCATCAGTGAAAGCCTCATAATTTCAGCGATGTTTAACTTTGTTCTGTAGATGCAGAGTTGTAGTTACACTGGTAACTTCCAGAAGTATGGCAGAAGTATAGCCAGAAATCACTAGTCAAGAGCTGATCACTTCCAGTAGCAGTGGCAAAGGTTTCGTTTTGAGTATTTTTCTATACAGTGGAAGATGAAAGACATCAATTTTGGGGCTCCTTGCAATATTAGATTCATTACACTATAGAAAAAGGGGGCAGAGATGGGCCAACTGTTTTACGTGCTACTTAGAGAGATGCAACCAAGATGAGAAATCACAGCTCCACTACAAGGCTCCTCTAGATTTGTGGAGATAAACTCACTTGGTCATTCCAGCAAGTTTCTGTGCGCAGATACAGAGGCATCTGGTCTGGGCTCATGCACCAAACAGAAGCAACACAGTTCTATGTATTTTCTGCTGTGTACCAGCTCATGATTCCCACAAGGAAATCCTTGTACTAGAATGAGAGCAGCATCCTATACAATCAAGCAATCATCTGCTACAAGCAAGACAGTGGTTCTACTGGTGGACAAATAAAACACTTTGAGGATTTTAAACTTAAGGACAATGCTGAAAAAAATAAAATGTAATAAACTGTCTGAAACAAGTGCACTCATGAAATTAGAAGAAAGGAATGAGTCTTCATTTAAAGAGTGAGCTTCAGGGATATCTTGTCCACAGACATAGTGGGGATAAACAGAGTTATTTCAAAGTCATTCTTGCCAGGAGCAGTTTGTGACAATGTGGGAACTGCTCAGGATTCTTGACGTTCTCCTGGTCAACTGCAGTGTGACACACCTGTATGCAAATGCATTGTGTGTGTGTTTTTGTGTGTGAACCTCTGACATGCACATTAGGCCTTGATTTCCTTCCTAGGAAATACTAAGTAAAATTAAGGCTTCTCTGACTTTTCTTGAAGATGCTTATGAAGTAATTGTCATAGCTTCCTTAAAAGATTGCCTAAACTCAGGGGTCATGATGGTGACTGTGGTTGACATCTCTGATTCTTAGATGCTTTCTCAAAAGGGTATTGTTCACCCATGCAGGAGACAAAAATTCGTTGCTGTCCAGTGGAAAACTTGAAATTAACTCCCTTCACAGCTGGAGGCCACTGTAAATTTCACCTGTTTCTTTCTCCAGTGCAAGACACTTTTTTCTCATCTTCTCTATATGGAGCAGCAACTCTTAAAAAAAAAATTAAAAACCTCCCTGGCCCCTTAGAAATTGTCTCCCAATAAAAAATACAAAATCTTGATATGCTTGAGTATATTAGTCATGATTACAATACAACACTTCCGTGTGCTCCTACCTTACTGTTTCCTACATCAATTTATTTTCTTTAATAGAGGCAATTTTTTACTCTTCAGTGCCATATGTACTTCCTCAGGACTGCATACAGACACACACTTGCAGATATGCATGCTCTCCTCAGACACAAGTTTGAAAAGTAGAGTTTCTAATGTTACTGATGAATGTGACCAACAATGGGGGGATTTTATAGGCTGGTGGCATTGAGTTGTTAACGGCTAAGAAGCTTATTCATTAACAAGATTGTAAAGATCAACAAAAGCTTTGATTTGAAGCTACAGTCTGTACTGCTTGTTTTCAATGATGTATTATTTTCTGTAAGGATTTTATTCTGGAAATGTGCGCTTTTAGAACGCCACTGTAATGGCAAATCTTGTAACTTAAATCCTAGTTCTAAAAAGTTGCAATTGAAGGTACCACAGAACTTTATTTTTATTTTTTAAAAACTGAACCACATACCCTGCTAGGCTTCCAGGCTATTTTTAGGTGGTTTCTATAAAAAGATTTTTGGGAGATAGTAGATGAGGTCTATCCCCTCCCTGACGCATAATGTTCTGCAAATCTATTCTTAGCAGCATGTTCTGACAGATTACAGCTTTCTGGTAGGGAGATGGGAATTGCTTAAGGACGGCTCAGAAGCGTGACTACACACTTCTCCAGCATGTCTGGAGATGGGGTTATTAATAACTGCCAAGGCCCTTGCTTGCCTCAGCAGCTTGTAGACAGCAAAGGGGAAAGTCGCTCAGTCTGCACTGGCTCAACAGAAAGGTTGTTCTCTCCATTACCTGTGGAGATCGATGGAGGCATTAATGCTGAGTTCCAGACCTCTGTGACTTCATGTCTTTGGAAACCTGGAAAGTTTTGTTTCTAGGTTGCTCTCTCACTGAAGATAAACCATCAGTGTGCTTTTACTCCAACAGTCAATTACAAACTTCTCCAGGAAATGCTCTAACTGATCAGATGGTTGAGCTATAGTTAGGGCATGTGCAGATGCTATGTAGTGATGCGGGCAGGACTATGTTGGTTGGCTCTGTTTTAGAAGAACAAATTTATAAATCAGAGATATCTTCTGCACTGGCGTGGGTTTTGTGTGAGCAGTTGCACAGACACACATACACCGCCCTTCTGAGAAATGGAAAATTGGACCTGGCTGTTCTAGCTCTTTTGCTGCAGTGGCTTATTTAGAAAATTGTTACTTAGTAAAATCATTCAGGCTGGATCACTGGCTCACTGAATATAATACATATTTATTTTTTTCATAGAAACCAACGTTTCAAAATATTAATAGGAATAAGCATTTGGCTTCCTTTATTTCCTGTTAAACTGGCAAGGTACTATACAATCATACCTAGAAGTGGACCTGAATTTGTGACTGGATGGATTTGTTTTGTTGTAAAGGTTGTGTCTTAACAATGGGGATGGATGGGCCTCCACTCCTGAAATACTGTATCTTAATTTCTATGAGGTTATCCTATAAATGTAGAAATCGAATTTCTAATGAGACACTAGTTTAGTTATGGTCTTAATTCTCAAGTTTTCTCAAGTTCTGTTGTAGACAGACAGATTTCTATGTTTTAAGTCGATCTGTAAACACCCAGAGAAAACACCAAGGCTTATGTCAGTAGGCCCTCTTCATTCTTTAGCATATCTCACACCATCTCATCACTGGTCCATCCTGTTACTGGTAAGGAGGAAGCTGCAACTGTAAATAACAGATGACAAAACTAAAGTGCCTCAGCAGTCATATGCAGCCTAAATAATTTGTGTTCCTCTTGATTACCATAGTTCAAGGAAACAATATCATGCCTCTATTCAAGCAGCCACTTAATGAAAAAAAATCAAAAGCTTTTTGCTGCAGTGAAGGCTCCTACTCATAGCATCCCATTTTGATGTTCTAAGCTGGTAAAAAATATAATTGGTGGGGGTTTTTTTTCTTCTCTCAGTACAGTTTTACCCAGTCCTGCCAGTTCAGATAATTCTGAAACTGTCCAGTGACACTTTAAATTACTGCTAAATGAAAAAAACTGCACTTCTGTGCCTTAGTTTCCCCCTTTGTACATAGGCATCATAACAAGTCTTGTGCAAATACTCTGGGATTTACTGAACATTTTTAATATAAAATCTGGATATTGCTGTGAATATTCATTCTGTATGTGTACATACATACATCCGGTTTTTTCTGTAGAACAGATTTTCTACATTACTTGACAAAAATATAGAAATGCTTTTATGCTAAAATAAAGAATCTGGGGTTTGAGATAAGAGTTGTAATTGCAGTAAGACTTTTATAAGATTGCAAAGAGGGATAGGAGGAGGAAGTAAGATTAGTCAGCCACAGGCTCAGCTGGCCTGGATGCACCCACTCAGTGAGTAACTTGATGACAGCAGAAGCTGTCACAGGAAGATGGTCAGCAGCTGTATTGAATTGTTCTGGGAGTATTAATTGCCTAATTGCAATTACTTCTTTACCTTTCCTGCCTATAGTAGCATTATAGAACACTTCGTTGGTGAATGAGGTGGTTGCCTAACTTTGTTCTTGGAACTGCTGTAATCCCAGCAATGATGTGATAATCACAGGTTTGTGGGAGGAGGATTGTGCTCTCCATCCTGGCCTTTGCAGTGGTGCAGTGGGACAAGATCAGCTCAGCCAACAGAACAGGTCACTGCTGCGGGAGGGGGTAGTCCTACATCTGCACCATCTCGCTCTCTTTCCTGCTGCTTCTCTCGTGCCAGCTCTGATGCCTCAGTGAGCTGGTCAGAAAGGTAACTTAGCCAAAAAAAAAACCCCAACAACAACCCCTTATACCCCAGTAGATACATACCAGTAGCAAGAGGGGCTCAGGAATATAGGGCAGGGAAAGGGAGCAGGAGCTCAGTGTTGCCTGCAGCTTCTCCAAGAGGCTGAGGGGCATCCAAAGCTGGGTTAATAACTCACGGATACTACAAGGTGCAATTTAACTCCCACTTATGTTATGTTTTGTTGTCTGGGGCTTGCCAGACCCCACTGTAAGCCAAACCAATTCATCAGTCCAGCAGAGGACCAGACTGAATGGCTGTTTTTCCACCAAGTTAGTGTATTGCATCAGCTCAGCAGAATGAACAGCAGGGAAAATGCCATGTGTAAGGAAGGAAGGTAGAAGGAATGATATGGGAAAGGGAAGAAATAAGCCCTCTTTTTAACAGATTGACTCAGCTGTTTGGTGTAACTTAAATCTCAGGTATGTGGTTTCACACTATCCCTAATGCAGGAAACTATAGACAGTCCTTTTCTCACACCCTCAGGCATGGGTTCCTGTCTCTTTCTTCATGCCTCACCTGTGCAGCTGTGTGGCTGCCTGTGGTTCACAGCAGCTCACTGCTCACCCAGGAACCATTCGTGCTTTGGATCAGCTCATCTTAGGGGAGATCATGGTGTGAGCCGAGGGAGCAGCAGTGTGTGGCAGAGGGGGAGGGCAGCAGACCTTTAGCAGCAATGCCAATACATAGCGGCCTAGCCTTGGCATGGAACTACACACTCAATAACCACTGTGGAGGCAGGCCTTGGTGCAGCAGGCCGTAGGAATGGATGCCCGTTTGAATGGGGGCTACAGGTGACAGCAGTCTGACTGAACACTCCCACATTTCCTCTGAAATGCAAATATAAATGTTGCTTTGTATAATGAACCAGCAGCCACTGTAGCGTGACAATACCACTTTTCTAAAGGTAACCTGCATCTTCAGGCACTCTGAAGCCAAGGATCAGGGAGCAGCAGGGATGGGTGAGCCAAGAGCCGAGGGCAGCCCAAGGCGAGGCAAGCAGTGACTCCATCAGTGAGGCGCAGCCCCATTGCGCCAGAGGCACCTGAGCAGCGCAGTTGGTCACTGCAGCGAGGCCTGTCCAGGCATCATCAGGCAGGACACAGTAACAAGCCAGGTCTGAGGTTCGAGGCTGATTCAGGAGCCCCTGACAGTCAGGCAGGCACAGCTGAGGCGCAGCTCAGGAAGGACTCAACACCCAGGCTCGTTGAAGGGTGAGGGTGGATGCCCGTGTTGAGGCCGCCACAGCAATTAAGGTCTATTTGTGCATGCATGGCCCTGACACAAAGCTGTGTCTTCAAAACAGCATCTAACAAAGCCTTTGCTAATCATCCACAGTTCTGTTGGATATCCTGGAACTGTTTGTCAGCATCTATCTGACAAAATACATGCTTATAATATTCCCAGATTTCCTCACAGTCTGAGGCACAGGGTGTATTTTAGAATAGTAAGGGAGCAAACAACTAGCAATTCCTGGTGCTAAAAGAGGACAGAATTCCAGGCAGTGAGTCTTAAGGAAAGATTTCAATTTAATTTAAAGAAAGACATAGCACCTAAGTCTTTCAGCCTAGCAAAAACAACACCAGGCTGAGTCAGGGAGGGCAGCTGTCTAAACGAGGAGGCGTGACTTCACTACTTACAATACTCGGGATGAAAGAAGGATTTCTTTTCCATCAAACCTTTATTTTGCAAGACAAATAGTAAAAAAAAAAAGGATTGCTGAAATACTCTTGGAAGTTTTGACAAACTACACTTGTAGCATTATGGGAAGCTAGTTTTTTGTATCTGCTTTTTCTTCTTTCCTTTTCTCCTCTCTGTCCTCCCTCCCACGCCTTTCAAGAAACTTAAAAAGTTTTAGGTGTTTTTAATGGAATTGTGTTATGTTTAATAGTATATGCGACTTTGAAAAACTGTATGGATAAAGAATCACTGTACTGCTCAAAATAAGTAATCTGGCAGAGAAGAATAAACACATTTTAAGAACAACCTTGCACTGCAGAGCAGGAGTGCTGAAGTACTGTTCTACGCAGGGAAGCAGAAGCATGCTAGGCTGGATCGCCCATGATGCTTCTCCAAGGATGTCTTCCAAGTCACATACCAGATGGAGGATATGCACTCAGAGCAGTGCGGGCTATGGTCCAGAACCCAGCTATGACAGCAGTGTGGAAAATCCTGAAGGACAGAGGCGGACACTAGAAGGTCATTTGGGTTGGGAAGGCACATGGAGGATGCAAGAATTTTTATGGGGTGTGGCTAGCTTGAGGAGAATAATCTCCCCTGGCACTTACATGCCTTGTTCCAGCTCTGATTCAGAGGATTAAGTTGTTGCCTTTGGGAATTTGAGAATGCTATAAAAAAAGGACAATTTTTACTACAGCTTCTCCTGGAAGATATCCCTTGGTAGAGAGGAAGTGCAAAGAAACAAAGTCTACAGTGGATATTCTGGAGCAGCCAGTTTCGATGGCTTTTCCAGCCCCATATGGATACTCAGGGATCTCCGCAGCAGTCCTTCTACAAGCTAAAATGACTTAGGGGAACAATCTAAATCTTTGTAGATATGACAACACAAATCAATGGTTTTGTTCACTGCCATCTCCTGATCAAATGGACTTCAAAAGCCTTTTCATAAAAGGAGCCAGACGGAGAGTTGTAATGAAAACTCCCAGGATGTGACAGACCACTTGTTGTGCAACAAAAGCTATCAAAACATAATAAGCCAGATTGACTTGCTGCAAATTCAGACTAAAGCAAGATTCCTGGTCTACGACACTTGAAAGGGGCCACTAAATGCAACACTGATGAGCATTTATTTGAGCCAGCTGTGCTTCACTCTGTTGTTGCTCCTCACAGACTTTCAAGAAACTGAGTGGCATCTTACTTCCATAGAGCCTACACCCATGTTTTCTTCCACATAGGCCAGTCCTTTAATGGACGGTATTCTGGGAAAAGTGTAAAAGAAAGGAAAAAAAAAAAAAGGGGGGAAGGCAGAAACAAAGAAAGAGAAATAATTCAGCATGCACTGTAACAAAATACATTGTTTTCCAATTACTTTTGTCTTGAGGGTATGGCCCAGTGAAGCTGCTTTGATGTCTAAACAAGTGTTGGAGTCATGGAGTCTTTCTCCTAGATTTGCCATTGCCAGAGAACTTTACTTTCTACCAGAGTACACAGAAATTATTCTGTTTAAAACCATAAGAAAACATTGACACGGAATCATATGTTGTCGTGTTCCACTGTGGGGAACTGCAGCGAGTTCTTTTAAAAATGGGTGGTCAGGAACGAAATAAAGCCAAACGAGGCAAACCTTGTATCTGAGAACCATTTACTGGTAACGAAAACGAGAAGGAAAAGGAGTTGCTCGAGCGAAAGAGGGCTAGAAGAGACAGAAAAGAAGAAAGGAAAATGGAAAAGGACTGGGGGAGAGGAGAGAGGGAGGGGACAGAGAGAAAAAGAGGGCATTACCCCCAGCGAGTCAGGGCAGTGCTGTCCAGGCGGGGGAGGTGCACACGCTGCCTGCCTGGGGACGGGCTGGGTCTTAGCGAGCCTGCGCATCCCGCGGCTGGGCGCGGCTCCACGGGCGCGGCTCCCGCGGCGACGGCACCGGGCACGCGGTGAGTGGGCGCTCGGGCTGGAGGAGCAGGGCCCTGGGCAGGGTCGCGGCGAGCGGCTGGATCGGGGCGGCAGGGTTGGAGGCAGGCAAGGACGCGGGGCGAAGTGGCAGGGCGGCGGTCAGGGACGCAGGGAGGCAGGACAGGCGCGAGGGCAGGAGAGCCAGAAGGCAGGCAGGCAAGGCTGGGGCCAGGGCAAAGGAGGGAGCGAACGGGCAGTAACGAGCCCCCCCGAGGAGCAAAGCTGTTAGTTTGTATACCCCGCGGCCCCTCCCAAAGGCCGCCTGCTAGCAAGGATCCATTGGTCCAGTCCAGCTTTCCTGTGCCGTCCATTGGTGGAGAGCTCTTCGTGACCTGGTTGGAGAAGCCCCTCCACAGTGTCTCCTACTGCCTCCCTCGTGTGGGGTGTTGCCAGGAGAGCTCTCCGCAGAGACGAGGCTTCTTGTAGTTGCCCCCTGCACGTGGCACATGTGCACCCCTCCTGCACATGCCTCTGACAACCATTGTTGAGACGTAACAAAACTGAATTGGCTCCTCACATATGTACATTCCTGGCTGTGCTGCTAGCCTGCTGAGTAACTTATGGGAAATAAGTTCATCTTTATGTGCTTTTATTTCCCATAAATAACGATGGACATTCTTAAATGTTACTATTACTATGCAGTAACGTCTTAGTAAGCTTGTGCAATGATTATACTCCAACGTTTACAATATTCCTCTTTCTGCTGAAAAGGAAGGGGGTTCACTAACCAGGCGTTATTGAGACAAAGATCACAGAATCACAGAATTGTTAGGGCTGGAAGATGATACTTCCAACCTCCCTGCCAAAGCAGGGTCACCAGGAGCAGGTGACACAGGAACACATCCAGGTGGGTTTGGAATGTCTCCAGAGAGGGAGACTCCACGACCTCCCTGGGCAGCCTGTTCCAGTGCTCTGCCACCCTCAGTGTCAAGAAGTTCTTCCTCATGTTGAGGTGGAACTTCCTGTATTCTAGTTTATGGCCATTACTCTTTGTCCTGTTGCTGGGCACCACTGAAAAGAGTCTGGCACTATTCTCTTGACACTCACCTTTGAGAGATTTTTATGAATTGATGAGACTCCTTCTCAGTCTTTTCTTCTGTAGATTAAACAGGCCCAGCTCCCTCGGTCTCTGCTCGTAAGAGAGATGTGCCAGACCCCTCATCACTCTTGTGGCCCTTTGTGACCCTATCAGTGGCTCCTTGCCTTTCATGTACTGATGCTCTAAGATATCTTTGTGACAGGTTTAGCGACACTCACAGAACGTAAAAGTGAGAGAAGGGCAGACATTTCGCGCTGACAGTGCACGGGCCCCGCTGACGATGGTTTCATTCGGTCCGTGCTGGGTGCCGACCCTCCCCACCGATCCCTTTATCCTACATTTCCCGGCGTCACGCGCGCAGGGCGGCGCCACAGGAAGCGCGGCGCGGGTCTTTCCGGCCGTGCGCGCGCCCCGAGCGGAGGCGCGCCCCGAGCCTGCACCGACGAGACAAGATGGCCGGGCTGCCCCGCAGGATCATCAAGGTACCGCCACGCGCCCTCCCCGCCGCGCTCCGCTCCGCCATGCCCCGCCGGGGGCACCGGGCGCGCCGGGCCGGGGTCCCGCGCGGAGGGCAGCGCTGCGC
>VXAZ01001368.1:1168451-1221570 GCA_013399875.1 Gymnorhina tibicen | reverse complement strand
GGCGCCCCACGGCCCCCGGTGCTGCCGAGCGCTGGTATCTGCACGCCCTTCGGGGCCCGGAGCTCGAAAGGCACCGGGCACACCCCCCCACCGTCTTCTGCCGGCCTTGCGGCTCCTCACCCGGGGTTTCCGGCAGGCCCCGGCTCTCCGGCACAGCTCTCGGCGTGCTTGGGCCGGGGGAGGGCGGCGGTGGCGCCGTGCTCGGGTTCCTCCCGTGTGATGAGGGCAAGCCACAGTGAGCAGTTATACGTGAGCTTCAGCTGTGTATGCGTCGGGACATTCGCACCGCTGGTACACGCTGGGTCAGCCTGCTTACTACTACGTTTGCTCGGAGCTGTCGGCCCTTATCCTATTAACGTGTCATGCTGGTGGTTCAGTGTCGTGTTTCGGCTTTGACTTGCCAAGCTTTATAAGGGCTCTTAACTTTCGGGTACTCTCAGCAGATTCTGCGAATTTCGTTCCAGCTTAAGACTTGAATAATTTGGAGTCACTTACTGAAGATACAGGTAGCTGCATTGCAAGCTATCAAAACATAGCTCCGTCCTGTAGCTCACGCGGTTGTTCCTGCTGGGCTGCTGTCTCCTACTCGATTTGTAATGGTGTGACTTGAAGCCCTCGAAGGGGTGATCATTCCCTTTACAAAAGTTATTAAATGATTCCAGTAAGGTTCGTTAGCCCTTGTAGGAAACGACAGCATCCTCATCGGTCGTTGCAGTGAATGGGTCTTCGTTTATAATACTGTGAAGCTTTCTCTGTTGGCAACCATTGTAAATAAACGAGTGTAGAAAATGTTAAATAGTGGGTGGAAAAAATAGAACTATTTTGTCTAAGACGTCAAGTTATCAAGTAGGTGATAGAGATGATGAGGTAAAATAAGGCAGGAGTAGCGTTTATCTTCTGTGAAACAGAACTAAACTGCGATTAGTGGTCAGAATTGTGAGCAATAAATGTGAGTAAAAATAAAGAAGACCAATCCTACAGATTTTGGTGCTTATCCAGCTGCCTGAGTGCCCAGCATGCTAAGCTGAATGTATTTCAGGTGCAAGAGGGAACAGTGATTCATAATACAGTGGAACTGGTATTTATCACAGAGTTGCAGGAAGAGCTCAGTCATGAGGCTGGTGTCTGCGTTAAATTTTTCATTGCTCTTGACAATTCCCCAGAATACAACCGAGAAGTGCACCCACTTATGCTGGTGCATAAATTTTCTTCTTGGTGCTTTTGTTTTCTTCATGCTTTTCTAGAAAAAAACACTGGCACAATTTACACAACTCAGTTCAAAGATGTGTCGTGATGTGGGACTGTTTCTTTTCCTCCTGGAAAAGAAAGGTGGAGGGAAAAAGAAAGTCCTAGAAACTCCAGATTTTCTATGAAGGATCCCCCTTAAAAATTCCTTGGGATTATCTGTCAGAGGGTGGTGTGTATGGTGGGTTGGGTATTTCCATGGTATGGTATTTCCATGTTTGCATTGTAAGCTGTCTGCAGCCAGTCTAGAGCTTTTAAATCTTGGCTTAGTTGTGTTAGATGATCAGCTCTTCAGCTCCTGTGCAGTGCGTACCTTAGGTTGCCAGATGTGCGTATGATCCAGGACTTGAGTCTGACTAGTTACTACAGCCTCAAAAATGTGCAAAGTCATATTTTGAAATACCGCAGATGCAGAGGTGCAGACCCAGAAATACGCCTGCTTAAGTCTTCGAGAGTCTTGAGTGAGGATTGTTTTGATCTTTGCTATCATGCCAGTGTTGATTTTAGTGTTAAATTTCCTATTCTGGGTGCCTTAGAGGGAGGGGAGGGAGTGAACTGAGTTGCTAGTGAGAATTTGAAAGATCAGGAAAAGAAATGGAAGAGAGAGATAGGAAAGAGCTGAGTAATGGTAAAATAACTCCAGTAAAGAAAATTAAATCTTCATGTTACGCACAGTAATAAATTTTATGATAAATAAATGGCTTGGGTTACGTTTAGGAAAAGACCTTCTCCCTTTTCTCCGCTTGCACCCTTTGTGTTGTCATCCAGGGGAGACCGTCGATGGCTCTTTGGGGCTAGGAGAGTGTATTTGGACTGTAATGAAGTCTTGAGCCTGGCTGGCCGCTCCAAATGCAGTTGGCATTCCCTGTCTTGAGCGACTGCTGGCAGATGGCCGGGCTCTCAGGTTGACTTGCAGCCCTGTACTCCTCAGCCTGCGGCTTTGCTATGCGCAGGCTGTCATCCAGCCCAGGAGGACAGCAGGAGCTTTCCTTGTCGCTGCAAGAGCTCTGTTTATATTTCCAGTACTTTCTTCAAATTCAGTGAAAAGGTGACAGTATGGGTGTTGCAAAGCAGTTGTTGCAAATATACAGAATTATTCCCAATTTTCTGTCCTCAGATTACTTAGAAACAGACTTTAATAAAATGTGTGTGGGAATGGTCTGTAAGCTCAGAAGAAGACTTGCTTTAGAATTATGACTGTTAGCACATCACAAATGGTGAGTAGAAAACATTGATATAGTTTTGAATCTTTAAAGACATAATCAGAATTGGAAAACCTTGTATCTTGTGAATAGAGAAGAGGTATTTTTATTTTCCTCAGTGCTTCAGCACCAAGGGTCCTATGAGAATCATCTTGACCAAAGAATCTATTAATGTACAATAAAATTAAAATGTGTTATTGGCACATTTACATAGATGTGTGGTTTTGATGCTGTAAACTTTTTTCCAAAAAGTGACTATTTCTAGTATTAGAAGGTGAGCCTTTGCAACAGACAATAATAAGCCCAGTGACTTTTACTTTCAAGCACTTATTACATCAATTCTTTCCCGTGTTGCAAAGTCACGTACCTCCAGTCGAGTAAGGAATTGAATTGCATCTGAATTTTTTTCTTGGCTGACATTCAGTCCACCTCATTGCTGTGTCAAGTGCAGTCAGTGTATCTGAATGGGATGAACAATACTGCCTCATATAATCTTTTAAAATGGTTTTTTTTCTGCTGTTTTCATTGCTGCAGTGATCTCATCATTCATGATTTGATGCACAGGTCTGTAAGTTAACTGTAGCCAGTTGTTAGTAGCGCTTCTGTTACACTCACTGCAGCTGTTCCTATCATGAAGTAACCATCTGAACCAGTATCTGAGGCTCCTCCAGATTTTTTTTTCTAATGAATTTATCAGTGTTAAATTACAGAGGCTTTGATTTCCTCCCCTGCACAATACTGTGGTGTTATCTGAGATACGCATTCCTTGCTTTTTACTGTGTGAAGCTGTTTCCATTATCTGCAGTGAACTCCTGCTTGCTGTATTTTTTGAGACTCTGGGAACGCTTGGACTGCTAGCTACAAAATGCTGCTTCAACATGTAGAATTTCTGGGAGGTTTTATGGAGATTCTCTTGGTGTGTGTGATGCTAGGCACTTACAACATTCTATATTAGAGGTCAGTATAATCAGCTTTGTATGTTTGGGGTTGTTTTTTTAAATATGAATCAGGTATTTAGCCTGCAACTGGAACTTTCTAGAAGTTCTTTAAAAGTATTACTGGCAGCCAACTCGAAGTTTCTTACTTTTTCTTGAAAGCTGTGGGTTTTTGAGTCATGGAATTCTGTCTCCACGTGAAAATTTAAGTCATTGCTACTTTTTGATTTCTTTGACATTTTTGACCACATTTTTATTTCCTGAATTAAAAAAAATTAAATAAAAAAGACTTGATGTAAACCTAATACCTTTTTGTGGTGTTTTGTATTTCTTTGGATGGTGGTTAGGCACAGAAAACATTACTTCTGGAGAATGCTGTTCCTTGACATTTGTCAAAGAATGTAATGTCTTTTTGCACCTTGTATGCAGTTTGAATCTTGTGGATAACTTCAGATTCGATAGAAGGGTGAAAATTTTGGGAATTCTCAGAAGTGTTTTTGTACTGTTCTTAAAACCACCTTCTCCCTGCTCCTCACCTTGTAGAAAGGTAGAAAGATAATACATGTGCTGTTTTGCAACCCTCACTGTGTCTTCTTGCCAGGTGACCAATATAGCATGGGCTGGCTGGGATTGTGGGAGGGGTATATAGGCAGGTATTGGAAGCTTGAAGGCAGGACAGATGTTTTGTGCAGGTATGGTAAGGAAGCTGAGAAGAAGGCTTAGACCCAGAGGATAAGAAAATTTTCCAGTTAGGTTAAGTTTTAAAAAGAAAATGTGGAGTCTTAATAACAGTTCTTTAAGAGGACACTGGTAACTTTTCACAACCTTTTCCTTAAAGAAGCTTTCAGTAGACCCTGTAGAATAAAAACTGAGGAAAACCCAAGCAATTAAACCAGACAGAGGCAGTAATCTTGGTTGGACCATCTTGTATAATACTTGATCAACTTTGAGGTACAAACCTATAGTAAACCAATGGATTTTTATTGCTTTGCATGCAGTTGTTTTATACTGTACTTATCTTGTTATGTTTAGATGGCTTTCAGAGTATCATCAAAATTTGTTTTGTGGAATAGTACAAAACAAAACCAAATTTTTGTGGTTACATGTGACTGGTAGATTAATAGTGAGATGGCACATTGCAAATATTGCCATAGATGGTGTGGTGGGTTGATCCTGGCTGTATGCTGCTCTATCCCTCCCCTCCTCAGCTGGGCAGGGGAGAGAAAATGCAACCCAAGGCTCCAGGGTCAAGAGAATCACAGGGAGGAATCACTCGCCCAGTACAGTCCTGGGCAAAACAGACTTGACTCAGGGTAATTAATATAATTTATTACCTATCAAATCTGAGTAGGGTAATGGGAAATTAAACCTAAATCTTAAAACACCTTCCCCCCACCCTACGCTTCTTCCTGGGCTCAACTTCATTCCTGATTTTCCTCTCCCTCCTACCCCTCAGCGGTGCAGTGAAATGGGGGTTCTGTTCAGTGCATGACACGTTTTTACTGTTGCTCCTTCCTCCTCAGGGGCAGGACTCTCTATACTCTTCCCCCTCTCCAGCATGGAGTTCCTCCATGAACTTCTCCAGCGTGTGAGTCCTTTCCGCAGGGTGCAGTCCTTCAGGAGCAGACTGCTTCAGTGTGGGTCACAAGTTCACACCACATGGGTCACATATCCTGCCAGCAAACCTGCTCCAGTGTGGGCTTCTCTCTCCACAGGACCTGCCAGGAGCTTGCTCCACTGTAGGCTTCTCATGGGGTCACAGTCTCCTTTGGGCACATCCACCTGCTCAAGGATGGGGTCATCCATGCTGCACGGGGCTGCAGGGGGACAGCCTGCGTCACTGTGGGCTGCAGGGGAATCTCTGCCCTGGCACCTGGAGCACCTCCTCCCTCTACTTCTGCACTGACCTTTGTGTCTGCAGAATTGTTGTTCTCATTTAATCTCATTTCTTTGGCTGCTGCTGCCTAGGTTGTGGGGGTTTTTTGTTTCTTAAATATGTTACCTCAGAGGTGCTACCACCATTGCTGATGGGCTCAGCCTTGGCCAGGGGCAGGTCCATCTTGGAGCTGGCTGGCTCTGGCTCTGTCAGACATGGGGGAAGCTTCTGGCAGCATCTCACAGAAGCACCTCTGTGGGCACCCCCCACCAGTACCAGAACCTTGCCATGCAAAAGCATCACAGATAGCATTTGGACAGAAGCTCAGTTTGAATTACTGTTTGCTTTAACCACACCTTGATAGTTGACTCTACACTGTATATTAATGTGGGCCTCCAATGCAAATGTGCTCCATCAGTATAACTGCAGGAATGGTTTACACTCTTAGCTTAGTGAATTCAGTTATGCCTTACTTAACTATAGCTGGAGATGCACCATGAAAAGGTCTGTCTGTGCTAGTACGTAGATAATCCTCTAGGAATTTGCATAGGATCTCAGATTCACAGTTCCAAAATCCTGTAATCTGCTGTGGAAAATTTGAGAATGAGGTCATTCTCAGGGGAGAGTGCTGCTGACCTTAAAATGCCCCTCTTCATGTTACTGTTTGGCTCCAAGATCTTCTTCCAAGAGTGGGTAGATTCTGGATTTTTTTTTTTTTTTAACTTCTGGGAAGGCACTGTTACTTGGGATACGTTCGTCTTCATCTTGTTGCAAGTGATTTTGCAGTGGTTAAAATTGTGTGGTGATGGGAGCTGGAGAGCCAGAAGTGTATGAGAGGATTGTGAGCAATCCAGAGTTCATTCACAGTGCTTGCTTAGCAGAGCTGTAGTTTCAGTTTGCTGGACAACTGTCCATATATTGAGTACTAATTAATGTTTTCTGAATCGGCTGTACCACTGTTTTATTCTTTCTTTTTTACAGCTGATGCCTTTGACATGTTGACACTTGGAACATGTTTTCTTGCCTTTGTTTTGGGAGGCAGTGTTAGATACAGTTGGGGTTGGTGATGGGGTCTGGGAACCTGCAGGGTGGTAGAAGCATTAGTGTATGAGAGATATTAGCCCAGTAATGATTCCAGGAAGCGGGGGCATGTGGAATGCTGACACTTGGGGATTATATGGCAAGGAAGAGAATTCCTGTGGAGGCTGGCTTTTGAGAACCAAAGTGTAGCCTTCTGTTTATGATGCATGACCCTTGCTTTACAGTTTAATGGGCTTTCCTGCTGATTCTTTTTTTCTTTGTCCAAAAAGGTAATGTTATTTTCAGAAGATTTTCTTCAGTAAAGTTACTTTACAGTGATATAATTTTAATGTAAACATTCTGAAATCTCTCTGACAATATGACATCTGCTTAGGTAACCAATTTATTTTCAGTAATGCTGGTTACAGCCAGTTCTTTACATAATTGTAGCTAATGAATTGATAGACCCTGGAAGAATTTGTGCCAAAATGTGATGTAATGTTATACTAAGTTTTGAATTAAGTCTTTGTAGTTTTCTAAGGCAGCTTTACCCTATATGTAGAAGACAGTTTTGACTGATAAGTTTCACTTTTTCCTACTGTCTCCCCCTCAAAAATCAAAGCAAAAACATGCATGCTTTTTTACCTTCTTGTGTGCAATTTATCACTTCTTGGTGAAGGAGATCAGTGTGATCTTCCCCCTTATCGCACTCAGATAGGAAAGAATTGTCATTTGGCAAGTAATTATAACTTGTCAATGTGCCAATACACTGCTTTAAGTTTTTCCCTGGGCAGCTAAAGCCTTTCGTTTCTATTTCATACCCCAAAATTAATCTGGACTATTGGATGTAGTTGCAAGGTAACGACACTGGTAACTGGCAAGGGTTACTTGTGATCAGAATGAAAGTATGAAAGAAATGTATTCTCTGCATAGTCTGAACTGAAATGCCAAAGTTGGTTGTTGTACTTCCGTTTTTTGCAGAGCTGCACAAGGTGAAGAAGTTACCACCTAGTGAAGTTAGATTACCAGAAGTTTGTGAAGTGATTAATCTGGCTCATTCCTGTAGCAGCCTCCCAGTACCTAAAGCAGGCCAACAAAAGAGCTGGAGAGGGTCTTCTTACAAGGGCATATGGGATAGGACAAGGGGAATGGCTTCAAATTGAAAGAGGGCAGGTTTAGATTAGATGTAAGGAAGAAATTCTTTACTGTGAGGGTGCCGAGGCACTGGAACAGGTTTCCCAGTGAAGTTGTGGATGCCCCATTCCTGGATGTGTTTAAGGCCAAGTTGGATGGGGCTCTGAGCAACCTGGCCTAGTGGGAGATGTCCCTGCTCATGGCAGGGGAGTTAGACTAGGTGATCTTTAAGGTCCTTTCCAACACACGCTATTCTAGGATTCTGATTCAGGTTGAACAGCCTTACTGTATGAACAGATTCAGCTTGGACTCTGCTGGCACAAAAATTTTTGTGCCAGTGAGGTGAACTTAGACGGAGGAACTGATTTGGCTCAGAACTCTGCAGTAAAGGTTATTTCTTAAGCCAAATCAGTTCTGTGATCTCATCTGTTACCTGACTTTGCAAACACTTGGGCTGATGAAGGGAGTACGTGGAAGGATGACTGTTCAAATTGGCACTGCTGCTGAGAAGTTAGAACTTCCCATTCAGGCAGACTTGCATTTTGTGAGGAGAGAAAATGGTGGAGGTTGTTACGTGAAGTTAATCAAGAAGGACTGAGAACCACGCTGAAATGGTGGGTAGAAAAACAATTTGACTTAATTGTAAACTCAACAGCCAACAAAGAATGAAACGACTTCCACTCTCAATGACTAAAAATTAGTGGAACTTAGGTGTAATTAAAAAAAAAATCCCATTGCTTTTTGCTATTGGTAGTGTTTTTTCATTTGTTTTAGAAATCTTCCTGGAGGATTTGGCAGCAAATGTCTGATCTCCCTTAGGAAGCAAATACTGAAGTGACTGATGAGCAATCAGTTAAACTGAAAGATCTCTCTTTTTCCTCTTCACATTTTCTCCCACATAAATTGTTATGTGTGGTACTCTGCAAGTGATAAGTGTTATAATTTCAACTGTAGCAGGAAATGGAGCTAGTGGTTTTAATTTTAAGTCTGTCATCTCTTTCTCAAAAATTCTTAATTTTCAGTATCATCTGTGGAGTCTGAAACTATCTACTACATTCTCTCTAAAAGTGGTTCTGGATACAACAGCTCAAACACAGATTAAAAATTACTGTGTGATTTATGCTGAGGTGAGCTGACCTTGGCCAGATGCTCACCCAGCCACACTCTTCTCCCCACCTCAACCAGGCAGGGGAAAAAAATAAGAAGGAAAAGCTCATGGGTCAAAGCAAAGACAGAGAGATCATTTACTGATAATCACCGTGGCAAAACAGACTCAACTTGGGGTAAATTATTTAATTTATTAGCTTCCAGGTGAGATAGAATTGGATGGTGAGAAACAAAGACAAAATTAAAACAGCACCTTTGCCACCCTTTTCTAATACTCAACTTCAGTCCTTCACTCCTTACTCCCCAACTACCCTGTCCCTGATGGATGCAAGGGGATAGGGAGTGGGGGGTTTATGGTCAGTCCACAACAGCTCCTCCCTGCTGTTCCTTCCTCCTCACGCTTCTCCTGTGCTCCAGAGTGGTCCACTAAATGGGCTACAANTGAGAAACAAAGACAAAATTAAAACAGCACCTTTGCCACCCTTTTCTAATACTCAACTTCAGTCCTTCACTCCTTACTCCCCAACTACCCTGTCCCTGATGGATGCAAGGGGATAGGGAGTGGGGGGTTTATGGTCAGTCCACAACAGCTCCTCCCTGCTGTTCCTTCCTCCTCACGCTTCTCCTGTGCTCCAGAGTGGTCCACTAAATGGGCTACAATGTGGGTATCTGCTCCAGTGTGGTCCTTCATAGGCTACAGAGAATCTTTGCTCTAGTGCCTGGCGCTCGTCTTTACCATCCTTCTCTGACCTTGGTGTTCACACTAGTTTTGCTCACCAACTTTTCTTTTTTTGTTTTACCTCTTGCTGTCCTCTCTCTGTGCTGTTGTTTTCTGTCCTTTTTAAAATACGTTTTCCCAGGTGTGCCACCAGTTTGGCTGATGGGTTCACCCATGTCCTGTGGCATGTTTTTGGAGCTGGCTGTGTCTGGTGAGGTACAGCTCCTGGCCTCTCCCCACAGATGTCACCCCTGGAGCCCCTCTGCTGCCAGCAACTTGACACATATGCCCTGTACATGTGCTTGGTTGGTAATGCAGTTAATTAGATCATACCAAATACAAAAAAAAAAAATGGGGCAAGCTGATGTGGATTTCTTTCAATTGGGGTGCTTTTTTCATTTTGCAAGTAACATTTGTTTTTGGTTATTTTGGAATTATTCATACAGTGTTACATTGCATCCTCTTGATCCTTTTATAAATGGCTAGAGTTACCAGAAAGTTTGTTTTGTAGCTGGCTTTGCTTGTAGGACCTGTGGAAGAAACATGTTGAGGGATGTGCGGATTTTGTTCATTTGTACTGCTGGAAGATGCTTTTACCCACAGCCAATGCCAGCTGTTCCATGGTTTCTATTGGAAGTTACTGTCTTCTGCTGGATGGCAGCAGAGTTTTTATGTTGTCAGTCAGCATTTTTCAGATTAAAGATCTAGTTAAGGAGACCCAGCTCACTTTTCCTGAGTTGCATTGAGAGTGCTGACAGGGTTTACTTTCTCAGAAGATGTGCAGGATGGTGATTTCTGGCAAGGTGACAGCCATAAATACTCATACTTGAGCTGTAATTCCTGTTGTAGATTAAGTCCACATCCATCATCTATCTTCCCTGATCTGTTCAGATTAAAGCTAGGATTTGTTGAACCTACAAGTAAGGGTGGATATTACCTACACTTTCTCATTGTCTGATATAGATTAGAGAGGACTTGTATCTTGCATTGGCCTGACAAAGTTGTAGGAGTGTAACCTCCATCTCAGTAGGTGATGCTGAAGGAAAATTGCTTGACTACTGATTAGTGAATTGAGCTAGTAAATGTGCTACTGAAAATATAGGGAAAGAATCATTCCCTTGAGACTTTGTATAAAGATGTGGTATTGTCCCATTTTAAATATTTAACAGCTTTAAAACCTGCAGTGTTTTCTCTTTATGTAAGAGCCCATTATTAATGTTTTGTGTTTTGAAGTTTCAGAATAATTTTATCACAGATATGTCAGCCTCTGAATGATGTTATCTCTCTTTTTAAGGCACTAGCATAAAGTTGCTAGCCATAAGGATGCTCTTCTGTAGTCTTAGTGCTATAAAAGGTTCTTAGATAACTGTTTATAACAAGATATGCAGAGTCTTTGGTGTTTAAGACTTTCATAGATGGATGGAGACTTTTAATTTAGTAGTTTACCATCTGTTACTGAAATTAGCCCAGTTGGTAGTTAAGCTTCTTCCTTTGGAATGAGGAGGAAGGCTCTGCATTTCCTTTTTAGGTTGGTTACAGAATAGTAATCTGTTACGCTGGTATCCCACTGTGATTAACACTGCAGTCCCAACTCTTTAAACCAGCCCTTTCACCAAAAGGAATCTTCTCCCATCCTTCTGAGAGCATGTGTTTGCACCCTGCTTTTTGTTGGCGCAGCTGTTTGCGTGGAACGTGTGGTGCACTGCATCAGGAACTCTTTTCTCTTGTATGACTTTTTCCCTCTTTTCTTCCAAATTGGCTACTTGCTGTGTTAGACCATGAGGTCAAGAGACAGCTATACAATATATAATATATATTATTAATATACAATATATAATATATAATATATATAATGTATATACAATATACAATATATAATAGGCTGAACTGAAAAGGCAGCACAAGTTTATATTTTTCTTTTCCTTTCTGCAGTGGCTGATCATTTATCACCTTGCAATATTCAGACCCTGTAAAGTGGTGTGATTTCTATAAGCTACCTTTGTTGTAATGGATTTTACAAAGTTCACTAGGTGATTTCACAGCTAGTATTAAAGGACAATGTAGAGCAGAAGACCATTCTATAAAAAAGTGTATTCCTTCAGTTGTAACATTCACTGAGACCACAGTATTTAATTTGTGGATTAATAAGCAGCATGTTTTATTTATTAAAGGTGTCTGTATAGCAGTAATATTGAATGTGAAATAAGAAAACTGGGGTATCAGGAAAATGTAATGCAGGTAGCTGAATTACTAAGCAAAGCACATTTGTCTAGAGATACGGAGCTTGGATTTCTTCTTTGAGCTAGTTTGTGCTGACTTTGCAAGCAAGCTTCTCTTAAATTTTAGTGGCCTTCACATAGTAGCTTTAAAGTTCACGTATTTTATAGGTGCTAGATATTGATTTGTTCCTAACTCTTTTATCCACGTCTCTTGGCAGGCAGTGCAAAATTTGTGGTGATTAACTATTGCCATAGCACAAGGAACAGAATTGCACTGTTTTTCCAAGCAAAGAATAGTACTCCTTTTTAAAAAGCAATGAAGAAGCTTTAAAAATTTTCTAATCCCATGCCAAAATTTCTTCCTTCAGTACTAGAGTGGTCTCTATCAGACAGAAAAGCTTTACAGTTCAGCTGCAGTGGCTCTGCTAGGTAAGAAATAATGTTTGGGATTTTTTGCAAGTACTTGCATAGGTGAGTCTTCTGATTGTAGTCATTTGCCACTTTTGTATTTTGGCACTATCTTTTTGTAGTTATTTGTTTGGTCCTGCCTTAGTCTGTTGATAGCAAGCAAGACTTCTGAAGTAGCTTTTTTTTTTCAAAAGGGTAGCATACAGAAATCTTTTTCTTAGTTTTGACTGAGGCCTTGGCAGCCTGAGGCTTTTGTAAATACTTCTTCAATACTGAAAGTGATTAAAATAGTATATTTCTAATGGATTCCTCCCCTGTATCCCTTTTCCTATCTCCATGTTCATTAGCAGTTGATTTTCCTGTATGTATGTGCGGAAGCACCTTTTGGGCTGTTTAGTTTACGTCCTTAAAGAAGTGCTCTGTCTTATTCTGTGTGTATGAACAAGGAGAATCCTGATGGTTATGTCTGCTTTTCAGTAACTTCTTTTTCCCTTTAACTGAAAGCAGGATAACCAAGCAAAAGCTCAAAGAATGAATGAAACATGCTCCCCTGCAGATCAATCTCTCTTCAATGTGTGGCTTCCCTTAGTCTTGGCAGCCTCAAAAGCCCTCACCCCACCTCCTGCTTGCTGGTCTCTTCTAAAGACTACAGTGCTCTCTCTTCCTGAGGCTTCTTATCCTCACACGTTACGGTAAAAACAGGTAGAGGGTTTCTTCCCCCTTAGGTACAATTAGTTTTCAATTTAATGTCTTCATAGAAGAATAGCTATGCAGAATGTCAACTACACCATCTGTCCCATAAGTATCATCTGTCACTCTGCTTCAGGCCACCTGTGTTAATAAGGAAAGCTTTGCTTTTGCTTGTCAAAACACCTTCAACACTTCTGTGTTTTCTAACCACTTAATTAAAAATAAAAAAGGGGAGGCATAAAAAGGGGAGAGGCATAACCAGTTGTGATTGACAGATTTGGTTTTTTTTTTTCAAGTACAGACTGGCAAGTATCTTCCTTTCAGGTTTATTAATTTATTTTAGTCAGTGGAAATTGTTACATTACTTGGAATTGGAAGAAGTGGAGTAAATGCAGGAGTGAGAAGAAATGTCAATCTAAAAACATTGCAGAGTATGACAAATAGAAATAACTGCCTACGGCAGCATGGGAAACTTCATTGAAAGGTTTAGAGCTTTCAAAATATGCCCTGAAACCTCTTCTATGAAACTTCAGTATGCTAGATGAGAGCTAATTAAAAAACACTACAAAGTACTGTTCTGGAACACTTATTGATGGGAGTTGGTATTCTTGTTGAAGACAAAATTTACTGTTCTATTGTAAAAACATTTATTGTGAGCAACAGAACTGCAAAGCCCGGTTTTCTCTGAATTTATTTTTCCTTTTTAGCATGTTTATATATAGGTGTTTGTGAGGAGTCAATTCAGTTTGAATTCAGCCATTTTAGTTTGCCTCAACTCCGGTTGTCAGAGGCATGTGGGGGGAGGGAGTGTACACCTGCCACGTGCAGGAGGTGGCCAGGAGTGGGGGAAGCCTCATCTCTGGGGAGAGTTCGCCTGGCAACACCCCACACGAGGGAGGCAGTAGGAGACACTGTGGAGGGGCTTCTCCAACCAGGTCACAAAGAGCTCTCCACCAGTGGATGGCACAGGAAGGTTGGACTGGACCAATGGTTCCCTGTTAGGAGGCAGCCTTTGGGAGGGGCCAGAGGCTATAAAAACCAACTGCGTCAGTGCTCGCTGCTGCTCGCGGCGGTTTGTTCGGCTCATTTGCTGGCCTGCTCGCTCTCTCCTTTGCCCTGGCCCCAGTCTACCTTCTGGCTCTCCTGCCCTCGCTGGCTCACCCCTGCACCTGTCCTGTGNTGGCTCACCCTTGCACCTGTCCTGTGCCCCTGACTGCCGCCCTGCCACTTCGCCCCGCATCCTTGCCTGGGCCGCCTGCCTCCAACCCTGCTGCGCCAATGCAGCTGTCACCGGCCACCCTGCCGCCCTGATCCGGCCGGTTGCCGCAACCCTGTCCAGGGTCCCGGTCCTCCCGTCCGAGCGCCCACTCACCGCGTGTCCGGTGCTGTCATCGTGGGAGCTGCGCCCGTGGAGCTGTGCCCCTTTGGGTGCTGCGAAGGCTCACTAAGACCCAGCCCGTCCCCAGGCAGGCAGCGTGTGCACCCCCCCTGGACAGCACTGCCCTGACTCGCTGGGGGTAATGCCCTCTTTTTTTCTCTGTCCCCTCTCTCTCCTCTCCCCCAGTCCTTTTCCATTTTTCTTTCTTCTTTTCTGTCTCTTCTAGCCCTCTTTCGCTCGGGCAACTCCTTTTCCTTCTCCTTTCTGTTATCAATAAACAGTTCTCAGATACAAGGTTTGCCTCGCTTGGCTTCATTTCTTCCCGACCATCCATTTTTAAAAGAATTCATTGCAGTTCCCTGTAGTGGAATGTGACAGTGTTCCAGCTCTTTTTATCCTTACTGTCAGGGATTTTTGCTGGGCAAGAATGGTATATACTTGGTTGGAATAAAGTGGCCAAACAGCAGTAGTAGTACTGGAGTTGTTCATGTCTTCCTCTCCAATAGCAGGGAGCTTGGTTAGTCTTAGCCACTGACAGCTTACAAAACATACAGAACAGGTGAAATTGGACAAAGGGTTTAAAGGCAGTTTTGGGGGAGAAAAGGGAAGTAACAGATGCATAAAACTCACTTCCTCAGTTAAAATAGTGTAAGAAAGACTGCCTAAAAATACAGGGGAAGTCAAGTGTTGCATGTGTTTGATCGTCCTGATGACTTAAAAAGGTGAGCAGTTAAAAAGTTTAATTAAAAGCAATTAAACCTTAAACGTGTTTGAGAGACTTATTTTCATTGTGTAGCCATCCTCCAGGAATTACAGAATAAGATCAATGCGTAGTTAAACATTTCCTTGTTTTGTCCACATCTCCTCTTTCTCTTGTGGGTGATGTACAGGGTGGTAGGTTTTTTTGTTTGTTGTGTTGGTTTTTTTTAATTGGTAATGTACAGTTAAAAAGAATTAAAATCTTTAAGCAGGTCAGCTTCCTGACCCAGGTGCATAGCATTGCCTGTATACTCAAAATTTTTTCTCTCAAATATTACTTATTTTTGCAAGTTTTATGGCAAATCAAATTTATTTTAGTATCAGCATATCTGTAACTGTCCATCTTACCCTAAAATGTGGATATCAAGTCCCTGTAATCACCTTAGAACTGGACCTAGCTGTATGTTTAAGCATTTTATACGCTTAGACCTTACCATGAAACTTTTTGATTAATTTCTCCCTTTCTGTTCTTTTTCCATGGTGTCCCTCAAAATATATTTAAGATATTTTTGTTAATGTCTTCATAATTGCAGGACAAACCCCTTATTTACTGTCAGAATTTAGGAGGTGTTGATGTATTTAAGTACAAACATCGCACATTCTCTCAATAAATGGCATCTTTGCTGTGTTTCTCACAGTCTCACGAGCTTGTCTGTGTTACACAGTTGTAAAAAGATTCGTTTTCTGAAGCTTTTGCACAAAGGCAGTGATGTGTGTTCACAGGGTCATGGCCTGTCATTTTGAGTGTATTGGAAAAGTTTAGCCTGGTGCTTCCTCTCTGCTGCACCAGAGCCTGGCAGGTGTGAAAGATGAATGTCAACCACTTCCCTCACAGGTTTCTTGCTAGTATTCATCCACATTTCTGTTTGAAAACAGCTTCAATTACACCGATAGTGGTGGAACTCTGTGCACAGAGCAGGCAGCAAGGTGTGCTTGCTTAAAGGAATTTTCATCTAATATTAATGTTGCCCAAGGGGCCTGTATGGGCTCAGAGGAGGCTCAGTACTCATATGGCTGTATGCAGCATAAACGCTTTTCTTCACACTCCCCTTTTCTGTGGTATTTCATAGCGAGATAACCACAGTCACGGAATGTGGAGGCATGAAGGGCTTTCTGAGCGGGGTGGCATGCTCACAGTGGAATAGCCCCTTCAGTATTATGGGGTGCCTGCACTGAAAGAATTGTTTTTCTCATACATGGGCTCTCCCATTGTTTACTGACAAATGGTTGTTAGTGGCAGAACGTGCAGCTTGCAGCCAAGCATTGCTCCCTCAGATATGCTGGCAGGTAGAAGTGCTGATGCTGCTGCCGGAGAACTGCTGATTCTGGGTTATTTTAAGCCAGGATTGGCTGCCCAGTATAGTTACAGTCAGCATACTGGCATAACTAGGGAGGCAGTCGGGGGACTAGGGTGACTGAGGGGGAGCTGAGGACTGCTGAGATCAGTCCAGCTATTGAAATGTGTTAATATTAAAAAAAAGTCTTCGAGTGTGCCCATCAGAACCAAAGCCATGATTTGCTTACAAGCACATCTCCAGCAAAGTCCAGCTGTGAAGAAGTTTAAAAATGGGTCTTTTCTGTAAGTTCCTTATTTTTAAGTTTTCAGTTGGCTAGCATTAGTTTCTGTTTGGTGTAAGACACTTTCCTCTGCCAGAACTGTCAAAAAGTATATGGTCCTTCATAGGTAGAAACCCAAATGGTCCTATTTACCTGGGGCAGCACTCATACTGACAGCTTGCTGGAAGAAACTGAGAATGTTTTATGCACTTACAGGGATAATCTGTAGTTTCTTACTGACTTTTGATACCATTGAATGTAAACTATCAGAATTTGTTAGAACTGCTTTTTTACACAATTAGTGTACAAGTAAATAGCCAGCAGAATACAAATGAGTAAGTTAAAAAATTATGTGTATCATTTAAAATATACAGAAGTAAATGTAGACAGCTCTAAGAAGCTTGGAATGCCTTCCAGTGAGGTGTGTGAGTGGCATTGGGCAGCTGATGTCTATGCAGATAAGTAGATAATATGTAGTCACAACAAGGAAGCACACCAGATGCATTTATTTTTAGGTTTGCATATGTACGTAGTAATAAATTCAATATTATGATATGTAGGACCTTGACAATTCAGCAATGAGTAATTGGATTTTGGAATTAATTACCGTGACTTCACTTCTTTATATATTGATTAGTTTTTGTAAAATGAGGTGTTATTTAATTGCATCAAGACAGCCATATCACTTAAATGCTGTGTACACTTACTTCTACAAGAGTGATGTAGCAGTCCAGTTATGTTTGAAGAATTTATTTAGCCAAGTAGAGGTAACCTATCTGTTTTGTGCTTGTATTAAAGACAGACTTACTGTATTGGAGAGAGGCTGACTACAAGGGCGTGTACTGACAGGACAAGGAAAAATGGCTCCAAACTGAGAGTGGGTTTAGATAAGATGTTAGGAAGAAATTCTTTACTGTGAGGGTGGTGAGGCAGTGGAACAGGTTGTGCAGAGAAATTGTGGATGCCCAATAGGTGAAAGCATTTAAAGCCAGGTTGGATGGGGCTCTGAGCAAGCTGCTCTAGTGGAAGGTGTCCCTGGCCATGGCGGGGTTGGAACTAGATGATATTTGAGGTCCCTTCCAACCCAGATCATTCTGTGATTTTATAGTTGGTGCTATTGTAGGTATATGGAATAAATATGCTATAAAACTAAATAATAAATTAATGTTACACCTACAAGTTGCCGTCCTCTGTCAGTAGAAACAGGACAATTTTTCTTTGTGAAAGCCAACACAGAAAGGTGGTGAAAAAATTAACTGTACACAGTAAAAGCAAGCTTAGCAGGAAAGCAGGAAATGAGACTAAAATTGCATGAGGAAATGAGGCTTTAGCAAGATTTTTTGTCCCTGCCTAGTGTCCTTTTGCCCATTTTGGCCTTGGGATGTTTTTTATAAGAACCGGAATGGTGCCCATAAGACTTGTGAAGACAGGCAGCAGATGAAAGGCAAAGATGTACAGGACTTGGCCTGTCTGCTCAGTGCATTAGTGGGATGGGCAGCTCTTAGCTATGGTCACAGCTTGCTGCCTGAGGTAGCATTGGCAGAAGAGTGGAGCAACAGAGAAACCAAGTCACTGTAGGAGACTGGCCTTCCCTAATTTTGCTGCTTACAGAACATCTTGACTGTCCCCTGCTGTCTGTTAGTGTGACTTTAAACATGGTTATATGTAGGCTGAAAGTGCTCACACCAAAGCTATTTATGCATATATACGTCTAAATATATAAAACACCCTTAAAATACACCTTTAGTGTTGCAGCAGAGTAGCACTTTGAATTCTTCGAAGTTGGATCTGATTCCATTAGAAATGTTCAGCTTAATAAACCAGTCCACTCTTGTTAGGAGTAAACCTTAAACACCTTCTGCAGGTGATTAATCCCTTTGGCTTTTCACTTACGGGAGTTTCTATTTAAGGTAGAATGGGAAATGCTTTTGGTGTTTTCATTGTGATATTCTTTTAAAGTGCTTTTAAGTATATTGAAAAAAATACAGCAGCTTGGCAATAGTTCAAAAGTTAAGAAATTTGAGGGCAGCTGAGTTATCTATTACTGTGTGTTACAGAAGCACACAGCAGGTGAGGATCTGAGAGGAGATGGGTACCAGTTTACCACAGCCTCATCTTCTTTCTGCAGATGTTCTTTGACTTTAAGGTATTTCTTATTATTTCTTTGAATAATGAAGAACATTATTTCTTTGAATATAGGCTAAATGAACAGGCTTGTTGCTTTTAAAATCGTTTGTACAGGTGATGTTTATTTTAAATGGGTTTTATTCGTCACATTGCCTCCTTTTCTTCTAGGAAACCCAGCGCTTGCTGGCAGAACCAGTCCCTGGGATAAAAGCGGAGCCAGATGAAAGCAACGCACGCTATTTTCATGTGGTCATTGCAGGTCCACAGGATTCCCCCTTTGAGGGTGGGACATTTAAACTTGAACTATTCCTTCCAGAAGAATATCCAATGGCAGCTCCTAAAGTACGTTTCATGACCAAAATTTACCATCCTAATGTAGACAAGCTGGGAAGAATATGTTTAGATATTTTGAAAGGTAAGTGCTCCTGTGTTTTCTTTCTTCTTCTTGTATTAAGTACAGAAATTTATAAGTTGACCCTAAAAAGCGTTTTCATATGTTTAAAGAATATCTTGCTGCTTCTTTAATCTGGAAAAACTTGCTATTTCTGTAGACCGTGGTGAATATGGTGTTTCATAGTGCTATAAATGTCTCTTCAGATAAATGGTCCCCAGCTTTGCAGATTCGTACAGTTCTGCTATCAATCCAGGCTTTGTTAAGTGCTCCCAATCCAGATGATCCACTAGCAAATGATGTAGCTGAGCAATGGAAGACCAATGAAGCCCAAGCCATAGAAACAGGTGATGTATCTTCTACCTTTTCTTTTTTTCTAGTTGTAGGAGTAGCTTATTACTCACTGGCTGGGGTGCGTAACTCCTGACCTCTAGTTTTATGTCTGCAATTTGCAGAAGCAAAAAATTACTGCATACAGTCATAGTCCAGGTGCCCTGAATGTGCCTGCAGTGGTCTGTTTTTAAGTCTGTGAGGCTTGATAGAAGAAAAAGCTCTCTTGTTCTGTTTTATCTGGAGTTTTGATGGTCCGAATTTGCTAGCCTGTCTATTTTGGAGTTGTGGTAAAATGAAGGTGCGTTCTACTGCTTGTCCTCTACAGCTTAAGGAACAGATTAACAGGTTCCAGAAAGTACATTTCTGTGATATTGCATCTGTTGCAGGCTATAGTGGAATGGAACACTTACTATGTTATGCCTCTTCACTTTTGGATCCACTGCTGTCAGACTGCTTCTATAATATACAAAAGTTGGCAGTGGCTGGAATTCAAAATTGCAGTTACAATCTTAGAACTGATATATTTTGTGTGCTTGCAGCAGTGGTATAAAAGAGATCTTTAAGAATATGAATTTAAAATTACTTTAATCAAGCTTGAAAACTACATCTTTTCTTAAATGTGTTTCTTTTTCTTTACAGCCAGAGCATGGACTAGGCTATATGCCATGAATAATATTTAAATGCGCTTTGAACATCAAGTGTGCATCACTTCTCCTGTTCTGCCAAGACCTCTTCCTTTTTTTGTTTGCATTTAATGGACACAGTCTTAGAAACATTACAGAATAAAAGCCCAGACATCTTCAGTCCTTTGGTGATTAAATGCACATTAGCAAATCTGTGTCTTGTCCTAATTCACTATTGTACCGCATGAGCAGAGGCTAGAAGTATCATCTGGATTGTTATGAAATTGTTTGAAAGCAGCAGCACATCTCTGCTTTTAATCATTTTTTCCCGTCATGGTTTAAGTATAAGCACTGTGAATGAAGGTAGGCAGGGTTAGCTGCGGGGCTTTTTGTTTTAATTTTGTGGGCTCCTCCTCCCTTTTTATGGTGATGCTAATTACATTGGTAAAAGCAGCTAACCAGTTATACTTTAGAATATACCCTCTAGCCCAGTCTAACTTAGGCGCTGTAGATGGACAAGCTTCATTGTTTGAACAAAAAATGGGAACATTAAACATCCGTCACCTTCACTAATACTATTGTGATTCTGCTGTCAAGTGTAGAAAAATCCCTCCAAGAAAAAGCTTGTGACCATTTTGTATGGCTTGTCTGGAAAATCTCCTGTAAATCTTATGTTTTAGTAAAATATTTTTTGTTATTCTACTTTGCCTTTGTATAGTTTATTTTGCTGTGTTTTCATTTCTCTGTGACAATCGTATTTAAAAAAATTGAATCCAGAATTGACAATTTGTCTTCAGCAGTCTGACAGATTTAACAGTAAAGAGGGAGAAGTTTTTTTGGTTTTTTTTTTGTTTTTTTCCTTCTTTTTGCTGACTGTTTTTATTAGTTTGTGTTATGTGGGTGACCTTACCTGGCCAATTTAATATGAAATTGCATTTGGAGTGACTTTTAGAAACAAGTCTCTGATGTAACAATTGTAACCTTAATTTTAGTAATGCGTTGATGTGTGTTTTCATGAAAATAACCAGAGTGAAGTAGGAGGTTGAGAGCAAATGACAGCACTGATTATGAATATCTGCATAACTTCTCTTTGCTGATTGTTATCAGACATCAGGCAGCACGGTTTTCTAACTTACTTAATTCCTGCCCTTTATTAACATGAAATTCCAGTGTGTAGAAGCACTGTTAGAGCCAGCTTGTGTATTGACTGATGTCTGCTTAGCCACTTAGAGCTAGCAACTCATACCACTGGTTTTCTTTACAAGCCTTATTAAGTTACTTGCTTGAGCAACCAGTCAGCTTAAATAGCAACAAAGCTTCTTTATTGGAGGGAAGGAAAGTGATGAAATAATTCCTTCTCATCCTTGTTTTTTGTGTATGCATCTTGTCTAGGAGTCCAGTATCTTTTCTGGGAACTCATCTAATTACTTCCCTTCATTTCTTGTATCTCTATTCTCTTCCTTTCCCCAAGCCCTCTCCCTCACAAAACCAACAAACCAACCAAACAAAAAGCTTAGAAGCTTTTGGCAAGGCCAACCTGAAATGTATAAATGACAGCTTGTAGTGGTTGCAGTAGGGAGTGTTTTGTCATGCAATTCAGGGGTATGGTTATGTAGTCTATTGGTATTCTCCCTCTTTCACCTCTTCTTACTCTAGTGTCATCTGAAATTTCTATAGAATGTGGTGTATTTATTGTGCTCTTATGTAAGATGAAGAATATCTATTAAAACTATGTTTTCCAACAGACAGTGCTTTCAGTGGTTAGTAACTGGTATTGTCCCTCGAAGTTCTCTGTAACATGGTTGAAGAATGGTTCAGAATTCAACTTTTTCACCAAACTGAGTCATTAAAAAACTGTTTTAAGAGTAGTTTCTGTGTTGAATGTCAGCTGAAGTTGGGTCCAGGGCTGGTAACATGTTCTTCAGAGTGGGTAAGCACCGTTAACCCTCTCTTCTCCTTACAAATGTCTGTTTGGAGTTAGCTGGCCTATGTCCTGGATGTGCTACTAGCATGGATAACTTCTGTAGCAGGCAGCTGAGAATAAGTGAGCTGTGCTGTAGACTCTGGATTCACTTCACCTACCTCTTAATGCTTCACCTTATACTACATATGCAGCTTTCCTCAGCTCTGTCTCTAGTCCAAGGGCGAGTGGCACCCCCAGCGGACAGTCAGACCCCACTAAGCGTCCTGTTTGAGAGTGGCTTTCCCTTCCTTCAGCAGAGAAACAAGACCTGAGCTGGCACTTAAACAATTGTAACCTGTAATAGGCAGGATGAATCCAGACCCAGATAATATATATTAAATAATACTTATTTTACTTTTAAACCTGATTTAAGAGCCCTGTATAAAGTCAAGCTGGGAATTTCATTCTAGCTTGTGCCAAGGAATGTGTGATACTTAGGCTAAATTCTTTGAAGCCAGTAAGATACAACCTTTTCCTCAGTCAAGTAGCTGTATATTCCCAGTTATGTGAAACAGTTATTTCTCTTACACCTACCATTGCAGCTGATTAGCAAATGCAGCTACCTTTTAGGGAGTGTTAGTTTTATCTCCATTTTTAGTACGTGTCTATTGGATCAATTTACAGTAACTTTAAAACAAATGGGTTTCCTCTACCATTACTGGTGCTATGTGTCAAATATCCTAAAATACTGAGCGAGAGTGATGACAATGCATTTTATGTGTCAGTGTTTGGGTAGTAACTGTGTAGCTGTTGAGCCCGGGTTACCACATGGGCTGTATAACCACACCTGCAAAATACTTTTGCAGCAGTTTCCTGTAGATGAGGAGGAAGCTTTTGGTTTTGCATAAGTATTCAGCAGTGGTCTCTTCACATGTAGCCATGTTCTGTCATGGGTATGAAGTGTATGATTATTGGGAACTGATGGAACAGGTTTTTTGTATCTTAGCTGACTTTAGTTTAAACCAAGTGAAACGTTGCTTCCATAGCTTACAAGTAAATGTATTTCTAACACATTGAGACTATTGTGGAACATCTTAATGGACTAGTGACATCAAAAATTGTGACATCTCTATTTATAAACATTCCTTCTTGGGTTGGGTTTTTGGGGGGTTTTTTTTGAGGGTTAAAGTAAAATGTCTGGTAGGTTTTGTCAATAACATGTCTTGACTGTAATGTAATATGACACTGAAATAAAAGGAAGAGTGATTATTCATTACTTAGGCACTGAGCTTCATTTAACTGCACTGGGCTGCCATCAGAGTGCAATAGTTTGCTAACAGTTCTTAACGTGGTAAAATAAGAAAGATAACCTTGATAACTTCTCTCATAACTTTTCAATTGCTTGTGGCTTCCGCCCACCACTGTGTGGAGAGAGAAGAGGAGCACCTCTGTCCTAGAAGTCCTCAGGGGCGACTGCTCTGGTACACAGCTCAGAGGATGTGTTGGTTTCCCCCCTGAACCCCCCCTTTCTTTGTTTTTTTTTTTCTGTTTGTTGGTGTGGGGTCTTTTTGTTGGTTTTTTGCGTTTTTTTTGCCTGCCTCTCTTTAAATGTGTCTGGTTTAGTACAAGACTTTCCTACTTACATGCACAGTCTGGACAGTTTCTAGTGCAATCAAATTGATAAATGTATTGAGCTTTGCTAAACTGTGTTACATTATGAGCATGGCACGAGGTTAATAACGGAGTTTGTACAGTTTATTGCGGCCTTTACTGTGGAAGTGTGCAGGATGATTTTAAAGCAAATATCTAATTGCTATGTTGCACTGAAGTGCATTAGAAAAGTGGCATCAAGCAGCATGACTGCTTTATCTGTGGTGTTTGCTTTAATGAACTCCCCTCAACACTTAGATAAGGGGTTAGGTGTGAGCAAGTAAGGGTATCTCTGGGTAAGGACTGCTCCAGTGGCAGCGCTCAGTGGAACACTACCCACTGGCTGACCTGGGTTAGGAAAGGGAATTGTACCCTAAGAGGACACACCTGGGTAGCTCTTAGTTGCTAGGGATTTGTCACTGTTGATCAGCCCATTACTGAGGGACCAAGTGCTCCACCTGAAGGACGATTCTTGAGTACTGGAAAGTAGAAATCACAGGTATTTACCACACTGCATGGGCCTTCCCACATAATGAGATGGATGCAAATGTGGCATGTAACAGAAGCATTTTTATTAGTTAATTTTTTAGGAAGGTAAATACAAGTTATTTCACATAAAATCTCTGACTGGAGTACTTGTTGCAAGGTTGTTCCAGATACTGTGGTGTAAGCTGGGTTCTTGTTTTCAGAGCTGCGGTGAAGGAGTGTTTTTGGTTCAGGCCTAATCTGCACCTTCCTACTTAGGTTGCCTGCTGAGGCTTGTGAGATCATTTATAAATCTGAAATACTTCATATACAGTGTTCAGTTGTTCCTTGTTGTAGCAGGTATGCTTGTCTGAGCTTGAATACCTGCTGTACCTTCAGAAGACCTGCTCCTGTCATTTTCCCATCAGCTACTCCTGAGTAATAGAGTGTTCTTCCAGGTAACACTGAAAGCTGAGGCTGGGTGCTGGTAAATTTGTGGAAGAGTGTCTGTGGTCCCATGCACAATTACCAGCTGGTAAATTTGTGGAAGAGTGTCTGTGGTCCCATGCACAATTACCAAAGGCAGACTAATCTCAGAAGACACAGTGAGGTGATTCTAATGGTGTTTTTTTCTTCCCTCAGTTGCTGTGGATATTTGTCTACCTTATTCAAAGCCAGGTTGCATTAGTGTCATAGCCAGAAAGCAGGAAATATTTAGGAGAGTGAAGCAGTTGAATGACAGCAAAAAGGCCCTTAGGACAAGAGCCTTGTTACAGAATCTGGATGTAAAGGGGACTAGGCCACAGGTAAGCCACCAGCAGGGTAAGTGCACAAGGTGATGTCTTTGGCCAGCATCATGCGTTGCTGTTGCTGCTTCTTCGTACTGCTCATCCATGAGAACTGGTGGTAACAAATATGGGAAAGCTGCTGGGAACCAGTGCTACCACTGAGCTACTGAAAGCAGTGCGGGCCATGAGGCAGGCAGCAGCTGATCACACAGCAGACACATTCAGTTGTCCCTAGCCTTCCTAAAATGGCTCTTTGAACTGTATTTCATGCTTATTTAAGGATGGAAAATTGTCTGAGAGCATTGTTTGGGGTGGTGGTGCATAGCCCATAGCAATCAGATTGTCACAAGTAGGAATGTGCCTGGGATTCCTGAGTCTGCAGGGAAGAGGTGACACAATTTCTTAGGAGCATTGTTCTAATGTGGATGTGCTGTTTCCATCGCTTGAGCCAAGGAGGCAGTGCCACAGCAGCACTGAGGCCTGAAGAGTGTTTAAAGAGGGTAAGTTTAAAAAAACCCTAAACTTCTTCAGTTTAAGCTTGAAGATTCTTATCATCTCTCCAAGACTTGGGAAAGTCAATCATTCTGCCTTTCCTGCCATGTGCTGGGCTTTGCCACATCTCTACCCCTATTTGTGTCTTACAATTCACTTGATACGGTGCTAAGAGCCAGACATGACTATGGTAAAACTCTTAAGCTGTAAAGAGGGAGGTGTGGTAACTGTCTACGTGTCAGAAGTCATGCTGAGACGGGGAACACAGGAGCTGCTTACCATAACAATGTGGAAGAAAGCAGGTTCAAAGAACAAGGGAAGGGGAGGTAGGGCTGCAGCAGTAGGCTGAGCACCAGCACAGATTTCCAAGCTGGGGCAGGCACTGGACATGTGTGCGAAGGGGAGAGGGAGTGTCATGTCAAGTTAAGGAAAAATCTGGTCTTTGGCACAACTAGCTTGGTAAAGCTTGAGTGCAAGGATGAGGCAGGAAGTAGGAAACATTAAATGAAAGTGTAGTTTAGATGGGGTTGAAGCCTTTCACACAATCATTTCTGGTGCGGTATTTGCAATGGAATGACTACATCATCCACAGGACTAATTTAGGTTTTATTCTGGTATTTTTCAAATATAAAAAGTCAAAATTCTTACATCAATCTTTAAAGAAAATCCATGCAAGCAGGTCAAAATGTTTACAACTTAATTCCCTTCCCCCCCCGCCTTCCTTTCAAGTTTTCACTTCACAAACCATGCTGGTAAGTAAACCAAGTATCTGCCCTTCACGGTTTTTTTCACAGCACGTTGTTAACAGAACAATGCTAGGCTAAGTAAGGGGTGCAGTAAGCACCAAAATAAGATTTTTTCACTTGAACAGCCTCTCTGCAATACCTCAGGATTTCTTGTGTTTAAAAGCACATCCATTTTGCTTAATTCTGGCTCCATGTGATTTTAAACTTTAAGGCTCTTTTTCTTTGATACCACCATAATGTAACTCATGAAAATCTCAAAACCTATCAGCCAGGAGAAGCAGCAGTACAAACTAGACTGACAATTGCAGATGACAACCTGTCTCCCTTTTTCCTCTGGAGAACCAAATCTGGATACACTGTACATAATTTTTGGCATGAGAAAAACCCCAGATTTGCTCTGAAATACGTTTGGCCCATCTAACTAGAGATTCATGTAAAAACAAAATGCTTCTAACATTTAAATTGATAGGTAGTAGAAAAAACTGTAGCCTTCCTATTCCCATTTTTACAACTCTTTCTGTTGGAGTTTAGTGTCAGATTTCATTAGTACTGAAGCCATACTGCTGTCCCTTTACTACAGTTGTTCCCTGTAGCAAAACTGAAGTGTCTTCAGTTTACATCTGCAATTCACAAAACATTTCTCATTGAAAGGGAGTAGAAGTCAAACTAAGCAATAGAGCTTCATTCTGAAGATTGCATAGAGACGGAAGAGATTTATACAATAAATGCTGTTTTTTAAAAAAAAAAAAAAAAAGTCTGTCTGGCTCTACTGAACAGCTCAAATGTGTGTGACCAAAAATATTTATAGGCAATCAACTCTGAGTTTGTTAGCAACAGCAATACTGTACATTTTACATTATTATCAAATACATAATTCAAGAGTTACAAAATAAGATCATGCATTACCACTAAATCTCATACAAGCTTGGATTGATTTCATTCCAAGAATCTGAAATGGAGACAGAGCACTTTTTTTTTGATGAATAAGAACTCAAGCTCTGGATTCTGTTTTAGCTGTCATGGATTTGATATAATCTTGTTACAAGAAAACCTATACAAGTTTGCTCAATTTAAAGTGTTAAAATAACTACTGAACAAAAAAGTGAGCATTAAAGTGATCTAAAAAAGGGAGCTAAATGATTTATTCTTTTAAAGGCAGCTTCAGAGCCAGAGGTACCCTTCCACACCATGAGTATGATTTTAACAAAGATTAGACATTCATCATGCTCAACCCCACCTTCTCCTGTTTCACATGGCAAAACTGTGTGTGTGAAAGACCATTCAGTTCCAAGTAGTGAGCTGAGCAAATTGTGTCCCAGTCTGGCACAGGTTCAGTGTAAAGTGGGTGTACCCATGTGTGCACTACTGAAACAGCAACACTCCTTCCCTGGCCCCCACCTCATGGCTGAAAGGATGGAGAAGCTGTTGGCAATACTTCCACCTTTAGGTGCACCTGTACACTTGGGTGTTCTTTCCAGTTCTGGAAGTGACCTGGGCTAGGAGCTAAGAGGGATGGAAAGCAGTGTCCTACCCCGTGTTTCAGAAGTCTTCAGCTTTGTGGCTCATGCCTCTTGTCAGTAGTATTTATGCCTCTTCAAAGAGAGCAGCATTAAGAGATCAGATCATCTGTCTCCCTAGTTTCACTGCATTTACATATGGCACAAGATTGTTTTTCTAGGAGTTAACTTGTGGCAACAACATTTTTTTCCTAAAAAAGTGTAACAGCACAAAAAAATTCATAGCAGCATTTTACACAATTTGTGTTAAAAAAGTAGAAGTTAACCATTTGTGTATTGAGTAACAAAAGGTTTAAATTACATTTATTTTCCATTTTACACTCACTATTTACTAGTTGGACTATTTACAAAGGTTCAAATGTTGTATAAGAGAATGAGCTTTACCCAGAATAAACTTCACATGTGAGGTAGTGGTCTACCTCGACCTGTTTTGGCTGGATATAAAGGAGGTACAGTGGGGTTTAGATCCTAGAAAAAATTCAGAAGTAGGATGTTCATGTGAATTAGATTGTGTTCTTGTAGAAGGAACCATGCACACACACACATACACACAGAGAGGAATCCTATGGTAAAAAACTTAAGACCAACAGTGGATTTAGTTTTCATCTTCTTGGATGAAAAGCAGGAGAAAATAATTAGAACAGGGAAGTTGTCAGCTGTACCTCATTTATTCCAACTACATTTTTACCAAGAGGCCAGCTTTTATTTGAAGAAGCTAAAGTAATTGATGTTAAAGCAGTAGAACTGAAGGATTTAAGAATTAACTTAAAATTGGGGGTTTCAGCACACCTAATAAGACAAAGTATTATTTCTCTACTGGTGTAATAGGTATCAACACTCCTGCCCCAAGCACTACTGGCTCCTGCAGGGCAGGACACCTCAACAGATGCTTGCTAATAGACACCTGTGCAACCCAAGGGTGCCCCCTGGTTAAGTCTTTCTTTCCCCCAAACGTTTTTAAATTACAACAGACTGCAGGAACACTACACAACATGTTTCCAATTGAAGATTAGAAGTTTCTGGAACCTGCAGTATAATCACACCATGAACAAAACATGTATCAAGGTTAAAAAGAAAAAAAAAAATAGGGGGAAGAAAGATCTACAATGCTTTTCACTCAAATCTGACCGTTCATCAGCTGACCAGGTGATGAAACAGAAGTCTAGTGGATAGTTTTGGTAGCTGCAAGACAAAGTTATTGTTCTTGCCCTAATTATATGTTAAATGAAGATTGCATAGGACAAGGCAACCTTTTGGGTAACTGAGGCAAGCAGTGCTTAGTGTTGGTATCCTTTGCTCTTGACAGGCTGAATGTGGTTTAGTGCTTTAGTGTAGTCACCCAGGTGCATCTCTGCCTTCAACACATCCATTTACCCAAATACTGCCAGCTTAAGGTCTTAGCACTTCATCTGTGGATACCAAATAAGAGTTTAGTATAAGACTATTTGCTCAAGCTTTAACTACTGACTAAAACTCACACGTTTTAAATAAGCTGAACACCACTGAGATGCTTATTTTATTTTAGCAGACATGGAAATTTATATAGTCAAGTTTTTTTTTTAATGGCCTATTAAGGCATCTTAAAAAAATCCCTATATGGCTTTGGTTTGCTGAAATTCTATTTTACATTGTTAAAAGAAAAACATGTTCAAATAAATTTGACATTATGACACATTCACATATTTCACTTAGAACTGACAGTTATACAGATGCCTACATGTGATCACAGATGTCTCCTGTTGTGATGACACGAATAAAAAGGTAATCCAAATGTTTATCTCACAGTAGAGGGCAACCCAGAAGTCTGTGCAGAAGTGACATATAAGGAGTTATTATCTGGAAGAGGGGGAACCACAGAGTTTCCATTGGTGGGTGAACAGCTCAGTTTCAGTTTTTCCAAGTATTCTGCATGAACAGGCTTGTGACACTGAAGGACCTTGATTGCATCTTCTACTTTAAACCATTCTCTTTTCCTTCCTGAATGAGTACAATCCACAAAGAAGAACAGTTACAAAATTTTAACAGCACTATTGGTTGCTATCTAGTTATTCACTTTTTCTCAGGTCTTTAGAAGTTGAAATTGTCAGGCAAAAGAGTTAATGAAAAGACCTTGAAAGTACCGATGAACGCAAGAGATTCACTCAAGCTTACTAAAATGCAATTCGTAATAAAGCCTTTCAGATAACTCCCTTGAAGCAGATACTGGACAGAAATTCATATGACTCTTTATATGCTCCAAAAGCCACATCTGATCATTAGAGGAAAGTGCAGTATTATTTAAATGACTTGCTACTGCCGTCCTACATTGTCATGCCTAGCAGAAAACCAATCTTTAGACTGAACGCGCATGCATGAAGAATGGCTTGGTCTGATTTCAAAAAGCCACGTTCCATACTCAGAATCTCCATATGCATCCAGATATGGAGTTACTCAGGTTAGCTGTAAGTTTTAAAAAATAGTTTACCTTGTATCAGAGATATGTTTATATAAGTAAGTTTCAAGACTTAATTTTACTACGATCAGCTTAAGACCATCTTACTTTTACAAGTCGGTCCTTTAAAATTCAAGGTCTCTGAAAATACATATAGACCAGGTCAATGATAGTACTGTTAAAAATGGGATTAATCCTATGTTTCATTTGGTTTTACAGCATTACAAATACTATTCTTGAACATATATAAACCGCTTAAGATCAAGGACACTTTCAAAAACACCCTAGAGTATCAGGCAGTGAAACATTCTACTTTTTATGGAAAAAGCAATTTGGCAATATAGTATTTGGCCTTTAAAAAAATTACAAGCTGTATCCCTAACTAATAATGATATTTATTCTATCATAATGTTATATTAATTGGAGTATTCTAAGTATAAGAGTAACACTATGTTAGAAGCAACCATAGTTATATATGTATTAAAGTGTGCAAGAACAGCATCCCTTGACTTTTTCTAGAACAGGATTAGTATTTCCCCTGAATTATACAAATTGCTTCGGAAAAATGCAAAGAGTTAGCTTAAAGCATTTTTAAGTGTAGCACATAAGGACAGAGAATTAATTTACCTATATTAACTGAATCCTCCCAGTCTTCCAGTATTTCCGTCACAGTAAGAACATAAACGTACGTCCTATGCTTCCGATCCTGGTTCTGCTTGAATATTAGAAGTAGAAGTTTAAAGTCTCATCTAAATAACTTACAGACTTACCACATCTATCAAATTAGAAACTACTTACCTCTAAAGAATAGTTGTCAGCAAGCCTGGCTTTTATTTTCACTAAACAAACATCTGCACTTATGAGACCCAAGATGATGGGAAGGCCAAAGTTTTATTTGAAATGGCTATTCTATTTTCCTAGACTGAAAAAACCCAACCAAACCAAAGACAACACCAACAATTTTGAAGATTGTGGAGTTCTGACTAAAGTATGTTCTTGGTCATCCAGCTACATATTAGCAGTTGTCCACTAGTATTGCCCTAGATAAGTACTAGTGCTTATCTTTTACATATGTTTTAAGTTACCACAGTAGACCACATTTGCTAAAACTGTTGCCACAACTGATTTCCCGGATGAAAGGTCATTTAAAAAACCCAAACACTTTTTGCAAGATGGAACCACTGCATCCTGTGGCCATGTCATCTACACAATGCTGGCTATAAAGTTTCACTCTGTGAGTGAGGCAAATTAAATAGCCTACGCTTGCAATCATGACAAATGCAAAAATCATTGGCCATCTGCTCATCCAACAGGTTTGCCATGATGGCAGCACTCACCACTTGTTTAGAAGGCATGTGTTTTGCACGAGGCAGATCAAATACAGACTCTGACAGAGGTATCTGCTCAGGGCAAGGCCACTGTGCTGCAGCCAGTCCATGCAAGGTTGGCACAGACATTACTCGCCACTACTCCAAAGCAGGCTAGTGGCAGTGTTTGAGGTGCTACCCAACCAATCAGACCATCCTTCCCCTTGGAGAAGAACTGAGCTCCTAAAAAACCCAGGGCCATCTACGATTACAACTATATTAAGAACCAAGAGATGTTATGGCTTAGCTCCCCTAACAGATGGTTGTATCCTTGTGCCAATAACCTTTCCTATTTAACTCTGTTTCACTATGAGCTTAATATAGTTTTGAACTGTTGTGCTTTACTAGGAAATAATTCTCCAAGAGTTCTTTGTCAGTATCACCATTAAATAGGATAGATATATTTATAACACGTATCCTTTCTGGCTGTAGTTCTAGAAGAAGAGGACTCAGCAGCAGCATTTATTCCCATCTTCTCTTAGTTCCATCCCCAGGTCACAAGGTGTGGCCCGCCCCCTCAGTGGTACTAACAACAGTTTGTGGGGCCCCGTTGTGAAATTAAAGTAGGGCCTTGATTTCAAGTTAGAAGTAACCTAGAAAAGTGATGCAACATCAGTTTTTCTCTCTTCTGGTCTAGCTGGTGTAGATGGCTTCAGAAGGACATATATCTGAATTACCAATGAATCATCATGCTTTGCAGCCTGTCTTAAGGCAACAACATGACAGGTATCCTGGGTTTTTCCTGATCTGAGCTGGGAAATGGAGAACACTTTTGTAGACTGACCAGCAGAGTTAAAACACAGCCAAGTTTTTACTGTGTAGGACCATCCAGTTCAACTCAAACCCAAAACATATCAGAAAAATGTGAGTACTACTAACTACCAAAAGCTTCAGGAGCTTCTCCAATTGTGTCACGCCTTCCATACATCACACAATGGGACACCTAACTAAGTAATATTTCACACAGGGAATCCCTGTCATGAATGCACTGCCTCTAAAAGCTGGGTGAAGATTTGTACGTAACTGAGACTAAGGGACTTCCACTTAACATACAGCACAACATAGTAACACTGGATGTATTATGAGCTGAAGACTACTGACACTACAGTCTGCTCCTGTCTAGAACCTGAGCAGCAGTGGGCAACACCAACACTAAAATGGAGTTCTAGCTAGCACATGTCCTTGCACTGTCGGTAGTTTAGTGTCTGATGTTTATATTATCATATAGATGCTTTTAACTACATAGATTGCTAAAGGTTGGATTTATCTGCTACCCAAAGCCTTGGCCCTTTTTTAGTGAATCAAAGCCATAATGAGAATTCATATACAGACCCATCAATTTACATGTGTGAAAGCTGACAAATTACTTCAGCAAAATCTAACCAGGGAGGAAAAGTCAAAAGAGTGCCTCAAAGAAAGATAGTATGGTTCAGAAATCCTAAATCTATCTATTGTTTGGTTTTTAGGTTGGTTTTTGGTGTTTTTGTTTTGGTTTTTTTTTTAACATCTAGGTGTTGTCCGAGCACTAATTTAATCTTTCCAGTAAAGGTCCAAAATGGCCTGAAATGAGCTCAGTTGGTCAGAGCCTGGTACCGGATAACACCATGGTAAGGGGTTTGATCCCTGTACAAGACAAAGTGAGTTGGACTCGATCTTTGTGGGTCCCTTCCAACTCAGAATATTCAGAGATTCTGTGAAACTGGTGTAAGTACCTTGAACTCTTCCTATTCAAATCTTCACACATCATGTAACACCTAAAGTCCTGTCTAATGCAGCAGATCCAGTAACAGTGCAAAATTATAGGTAGGTAATACTTATGAACTTAAGTCTGATGTTGCAGTTTGTCAGTTCTCACAAACAAACCACTGTTTTTAGAACTTCAAAGAAATAGCTCACCTCAAATATCCCAAGTAGTCTGCCTAGCTTTCCCTTTACTCCAGCCTACAAAACAAACAGGAAAAAGTGTTAGCATGTGGTATTAATAAAAAAAAAAAAGTATTGGTACCATCCTCCTACATTAGCATACTCCTCCTTATTAGTGTTATTTAAGTAAGAGTTTTAACCTAAGTTTTAACTGGATAGTGCTGTACTACTTCTGGAGCTTCTAGTTTTAGACTCCTTATGAGTGTTAGAATACAAAAGCTTGTCCTAATGAGTGGATCAAAGAATCCATAAATCTTTCAAGGTTTCCATCCAGACCAAATTACTTACCACATTTTTAGTGTACTATAATTTTTATTAAGTAGATAAATCATACCCAATACTGAAATAATCCAGGAAAGTGGATAGGACAAGAGAATTTCAAGTAGTATTAGAATTAATTTAGAAAAGCATTCATTGAAACTCCAGTGCTGTTTTACACAGAAACTTAAGTACAAGTTTTAAAAATACAATAATAAATTAAACTGTAGGTTTTTGCATGGATCTTGCAGCATAATGACTTAAAGTGTGCTGGTTTTCATATCAATGTAGCTTTTAGCATGTAATATAAACCCCAAATTTACATCCCCAATTCTATGCAGTTTTGAACTCTTTTTCTAGCTAGTAACATTAAAAAAGGCTTTCAATTCAGAGTTTTACTCCAATATTTTAAAATAATCCCTGTGTGTATCAGCTCATGCTTTGTGATTTTTAATCAATTCAGATAAGGTGAGCATTACTTTCTACTAAGACTCTAAGGTTTGTTTTTCCAAAAGTAATATATAATGCCTCTTCCAAGGGACATTGCTTATGATCATCCATATGACAGACGTAAAGGCATATGCTGCCTACTGGCAGACAAAGCCATATTTAGATTGTTTTTGTCTTGTTGTATAACCAATATTTAAAATAGGGCTTCTTAGTGCTAAGATGAAATTTTGTAATCCTCAGTCTTTGCTTCCAGCCTTAGCCAAAGACAGTTATCAATATCTTATGTCTTTATATAAAGGACCATATGGATCTTAACTACATTTTAATGAGTACCTGACAAATAACTGGGCAGGTTATTTAGCAGTAAGTCTAATCAAAATGTTACAAGTGAATGTTTCCTATGACTGTCTTTTTAAAGAAAGCAGATGGCTGGTGTTATTTATTAAGCCATTTTGATGAAGGAAGCCTGAACACAGCCTGTGCAAATCATCAAGGCATTATGCTTATCTAGAGCAAGAGCTAGACCAAAAGTTAATGCAGAACTACATACAGAATTCTGCTTGTCTGCTGTGATGACTGAGATACCTCTTAAGAGCTCATAAAGCCAAAATACACCACTGGACCTGATAGATAAGTGATTAAGCAGGACATTAATTAGAGAAGTGACAGGCCCTTATTTTGGGCTGAAAGAGTAAGCTATGCCACAACCGGCACTAAAGACGGCTTGTGCTTTATACTGGGTAATGAAAAAGCATTTATTAGCCAAAAGGAACATGCTGAAGAAATGTTGAAGTTTTACTGATCAGTCCCAATTTCCTCAGCATTACGGTATCATTTCAAAAAGAGAAGCAGAACCTAAAAGAGTACAAATGTATGCTGCTTTCCCAATTTTTGCTTTATTTCTCATTCAGCACTATCTACGAGTTACCATATCCTTAAGATTTCTACTTTGTGGAAAAGTGAGCAACTAGAAAAAGCAATTTCCCATCATCCTATGCCATCAAAAGCAACAACGTGCATCTGTGGGATTAGTCTTTTTTTTTAACACTTCAACTCCAAGTGTGCAGCTTTAGCTGCACAAGTTTTGTAATTTCTGTATTTATTCCTTAAAGTTGCAGCACAGAACAGATTAATATCATTAAAGATATGGCTTAAGATCGCAACAGTGAAGCCAGTACAGACTCTGCAGGTTTCTCAAACATTAAAAAAAAACTTTTTACAGTACTAGGAAATTGCTCTAAACAGGCTTAATGCTCCACCAGAGGGAGAAGAAAAAAAAAAAACCCAAAAACCCCCCAAAAAACCAAAACAAAAAACCCCCTCCTCAGCCCCCAGGTCCAAATAACTGCCTCCCCACCCCACAACCCAAACCTCCCCTCAAACCAAAAAACTTGGAAGATTTTTAAATTCTTTTAGAAATCCTGGCCAAAGCCTTAATTATGTTATAAAGATTTTTGAAGGCAGGTCTATGGCAACAGGACTGTTGAAGGACAAAGAATCTCATCATCAGTAGATGGAGGAGGGCTTCTCTGAGGTGCTAAGTGGGAGTCTAGCAACTAATTTTTAACAGGTGGCAAAACCACCATGACTGGCTAAGTTTACTGATACTGAATAGCTTTCATAGAGAAGTTGTCAACTTATTAGTATCCCATAGTTACAGTGTGAATTTACCAATGTTACTTTGAGTGGAATTTACTTAAGTTTCTTTTTTCTCCCTCCAAGCAAATCAGTGGTTTAAACAAATACACTTAGCTGAGTAATTCTGAATGAAACTATTAGAAGCACTGTATTACATCAAGTGTAAAAACTCCCCAAAGCTTGAAGTGAAGCTTTGGTACAACCAGATGTTGCTACCTAAATGTGGTTACTGTAACTGATGTCTAGTTACTCTCTAGTCAAAGATACATGTTTCCAAAATGTAACATCATTCCTACATACAGCAGTGTATTTTGAAAACCTCTACACTCAAAAATATAAAAAGGTAATAATTCAAAGTCTTGTGATTTTTTCCCTGAAAATAATATTCAGCTGAATAATCTTCATAGTTGAAAGAGTACCTTGAATTTGACAGTGATCTTTTAAGTGCTTTTGCTAACAAGAACATTTCCTTCAAGATCTTCTCCTAATGTAGTTCCTTCAAAACATGTCAAAAACCAAGTGCTAGAGGACCAAGAAATGCTTCAGCTTTATCCCCAGAACATCAAATGAAGTTCCCCCTTTTCCAATAGTAAGCTTCTAATCCAATGCACTGGTTAAATTCTACACTTTGAACCATTTTGCCTCTCGTAAAAACATACTTTTTCCTTTAGCTTCTATGTACCCATGGCTGTTAAAATATGGTTCTTCAAGTGAACAGAATCCTATAGGCCTCTATAAGCATGTAAGACCATCTAAACTTTGGGAGAAAAGCCTGAAAAAACCCAGCTTTCTTCTGACAGACGTTAAGTGCTACACTTCCACAGAACAAATCTCTAAGGAAGTCTGAGTACTATGCAAATAGGACCTCAGATCTGAATCTTATGCATATATTTTAGCATTAGTCTAAATCCAAGCACAGGAGAGAGAACTATCCACTTCATCCCATAATCATCCTGGCCTGGAGGTCATTCCTGTTGGCAGCTGTAGAGGTATTGCAGTCTCAGACGTGCGTCAGATTTGCCTGTTTCCTGTAGATGGAGCAAGAGTCATGCTGCAGTTTAATTTTTAAGCTAACAGTCTACCAGGGCAGAAAGTTGCTTAAGATCTGAAAGATCTGGGTTATTTTTAACTCTGGGATCTGTAGGATAGTATTGTAGCCATTTTAATGGCTACACTCCTGAAGGGATGGTGGCAAGACTACTCCTGTCCCATTTTTGCATACTTTTATAAAACAAAATGTTTGACTGCGTCTGCCTTAATCTTTCAGCTGAGAGCGTGCTTTATTAATTTATTTTTGCAGTGTCTAACTAGTTCTAGTCTGTAGCACCCAATCACTGTTCAAATATTAGATGCTCTCTGGAGCTAATTCCTCTATTTCCTGTGGGAAGTCTTTGATAATACTACTGCCATTCTCACTGTTGCAGCAGATTAATCTCCAGGATCACCCTCTTCTTCTCAGAAATTACACAGGGCTTCCCCACACAGGGCTGGGGGAAACTGCTTATTTTCTCATAGGCATTTCTATATGCTGCTAAGACAAACAACGCAAGTCTTTGTTTTTTGTGAGATGGCGTAAGAAAAGGGAGTGGGAGGGTGCCCCTCCATTTACAAGGCTGGGTGTCATTGGCTTGCCACTCATTTGTGTCATTTTTCTTTGAACAGTGCATGTGCAGACAACTTATTTTCATCTTTCATGCTATGCAATTAAAGACAAAGCTCCAAATTCATTAATGGAGTAGCTCCTCATTTACATGAGGTTCAATACCTTTCTGGGATTGCTTTATACTACTTCATTTTGGTATTCTACTTTCAGGTTTGTAAAAGTTTATTGTATCTAAATAATTAAGCTGTCAATTTCCTGTAACCTGTGAAATGTCAGACAAACTTAAGTGAAACATTGTAAATATTCAGTAGAGGTAAAAATCCGTATCTCTAACATGAACAGAATTGAAGAATAAAATAAAAACTGCAGTCATGTACACAGGCAGACTATGAAACAACTGCCATGCATGTACATTCGATTACAGAGATCTTTGAGTTTTAAAACAAAGATTCTAAATGCACTACTGCTGGTGTTGAAGTGAGGGGTATTTAAAGCCAGAGGGCTATCAACACTTGTACCATTAAAGAATGCCACTGTAACTCCCACTATGAATTTATCCATTTTAATAAATTAATAGAAACCAGTGCTTAGTTTGTGCATGACCCAATACTGAAGAAACACATTTCAAACCAGCACCACTGTGCTTTCTTTGAAGTTTATTCATTCACAAAACTCTTAATAGTTCACTGTACTGTAACCAGCTTGCCAGGTGACATTGACCTTAGTATAAAAATAGAAAGGACATTCATCTTTAGAAAGGTCAGTATGAATTTCCATGGCTCAAACCTCTAAATATCAGTCTTTTTTCTTTAAAAATGGCACTTTGCCATCTCATGGAAGCATGTAAGACTTAGCTGGTAGCTGAAAAATATTTTACTTTAAGGCATGAGCTTGCTTCTGAGACTGATCAGCTATACAAGCTATCATACCCCAGAAATTCTGAGGGCGTAGAACAAGTGTAACCAAATGACTTTTGCTTATTAAAGCCCCTAGTCTGTGAAAACTCTTTATGCATTTGCAAGCACAGCTCAAAGCTGAACATGGCTGGAACTTTATATTGTACTCCAAAACATCATAAAAAGCATAGTCCTTTCAAGATCATCCATTCTTCACCAGCAAAGAAAAAACCCCAAACATATGACTACAGTTCAGTCAGCTCGAATTTAACACGGAGATGAGACTTTACTATACCTCATCTTGGACTATACCTTAAGTCAGATCAGCAATTAAAATTACCAGTGTTCCTAAAAATATTGAGCAGAGGACTGTGCTTTTTAATCCTACCCATGAACTCGTGACAGTAGGGAGACAAGACTTTCCCTAGAGGTGCTACTACTGCTTGGAAGCCTAAATCTTTGCTGACTCATTCCTAGAATCCAAACTCTTTGCTCCTTTCAAATGGACTGCACCTTGTGGCTGAGTATGTTTTGTGTAGGTCAAAAGGGGCTCCTCCAGCAAAACTGAACACAGTCTGGAATAACTTTGATTCAGTGAGGCTTAATTATGCTTGAACCTTGCTGCAGGAAGGCGGCTGAGAGCAGCGAATAGTGAACCAGTCTGTTCCCCAAGTAAAATGGGAGAAGGGTCACTGAATCACAGTTCACAGAAGATCTCATTTTGACACTGAATAGCAGGCACTGTTTGGTGCAAGCCACATCTGCATCAAGTTCCTAAGCCACAGCACCACAACAGAACCAGTCTTATGGGTAAGCAAGATAAACCACCAAGTAGCATAGCTAATAGAAAAAAAAATCATTACACACACTGACCAGCAACAACATTAGTGTGTTTTGTGAACTGCAAAATGGCATGAGAAAACTGTTTAAGGCTAGTAGAAATCCTGTATTTCACTCACTTACCAGAATGCATCCACTACATGAAAAACCTTATACCGTCTATTTAAAAGTGTGATATTCTGGTTTTTCTTGCAGTTTTATTTGGCTTAGACATGGCTGTTAGATATTAAAGTAACACTTAATATTTTTGACAGTTTTCCTAGGAAAAAATAAATAGCAAATGAAACCCCAGAATTCTGAATTTGAAATTTAAGTATTGTAGTATAGGGAAGCTGCATGAATTCATCATGACTTAAAGCTCTGTTTTTCCTGGGCAAAGGGACAGAGATAGAAAAGCAGACTACAACCATAGCGCTCTCTTTATAGATAAGCAGCCTTAAGTGTATGAATTCTCGACTGCTCAGATAGATCAGTTTCTAATCTGTTTAGTTTGGAATGTCCTCAAAGGTCTGTTTATTTCTCGTTCTTAGAGCTACATGTTAATGGTTAGTTTACCTTCACTCTGTTCTAGGAGAGCTGCAAGTCAAACATTTTCTGCACAAACACAGAAATGTTACACTACTGTAATATGTCATTTGGCATAAAGTCACAGTTCTACTTCCAGTACTTGTTTATAAAGGCAGACAGAAATTTAGCTATGAAATGAAAGAGTGCTGTGACGAAGCTAAATTAATTAGTTCACCTCACCACACTCTACCCCAATTCTAACACACAGAACTGCAGTTCTTTGAATTTCATAACCACAAAGGTCTCAGTCAAATACTGGATAAAGGAGATAGTTCCCTCTTCCTTCTTGGCTCCCATCTGAAGGTAACAGCAGCAAAGATCAGCTGGATTTTTGTTTGTTTTGGTTTTGTTACCTCTTCATACACCTCTCTCACGGCTGCTCCCCCCGGCTCTTCTTCTGGTTCCATTCCTCCACCTGGTACAATCCACTGATCTGGATATCGGCTACTGCTTACCAACAGCACCTATAAATAATTGCAAGTGACTGTTAAATACAGCTCACAAGTCAGGAATCTCACTACTACCTGCTTTCTCAGCAATGCACTTATTCACCTAGCCAGATGGATTATAGACTTTAGAGACAAAACATAACAGGCAAGCAGGAGCTGAAAAAAGAGTGAAATAGTTAACATCCAGTCTGTTTTATACAACTAAGTCAAGACAATGTCACTGCAATCCCTTTGTACAAATGCTTTAACTGGATGCTTAGACACAATGTGGAAAACACAAAAATGTGCACAGGAATGAAGGCATACAACAAAAATCTAGTAACTCTCTTTTCCAGTACTAAGTCTTCAAATCATATAGATAGCTAAGTATGAAAGTTAAGACATTTTCATCACATAGAAGTTAAACTAATTCTTCTGGAATGGCATCTTCTGGCTAAAAATAGGCTTTTGAAAATATTTCTACTTTTTAGTCAGAAACAAGCATCTTTTTAGTTACTGAAGTGTTATGTTAGCATGACATGCTTACAATATTGCATAACTAAAATACAGGGAGAGTACTTCACTGGCCCTTGTCCAATTTGGTTTCTTTTAAACATTTACATAAGAGGAAAAAGCACAACACATTGAATTTGACTTCTAAATTTAACAATTTTCTCCCAAGACACTTTGATTTCACTTAATTTGACTCTAACCTGGTTCTGTCATTGATATACACCAATTTAAAACCCCCTGTCTATAGGACCTGCCCTTCATAATATTCAGAGCAGAGAAGATTTTAGCTACCTGTCCAACAAACGAGGATGCCTTGTATTTGGAGTAATTTTGCAAAGAAGTTTAAGAAAATAAGACCTTGATTCAGGACCACTTGGAAATAAGCAGTTTAACTTACATTTGAGACACGTCCCACTTACTAAGACGTACTCAGTCATCTGTGTAGTAAAAGGCTTCCCACTATAGGCATTACTTACATAAACCCTACCCTGAAGTCAAAGAACAGCTGTGGGGAGTAAAAGGGCAGGGTCAGTGGTCGAATTTTGAAAAGCAATTAAAAGGCTAGGACAAGAACCTCAAGTCTAAAGGTTATAGTTTTAACTGGTGCCAGACAACTGAAGTGACAGTCCCAGCCCTCACCTTGATGGACTTCAAACTTACTCCCTGTTGGGTTAAGTAGGAAAATGACTCTCTGATGACAACAACAGGGAAATGATTACCACTTATACTATGCCCCTTTGGCACTCATGGAAGTAGGCTGTAGGTTCACCTACAGGAACTGAGAGTGTAATTCAGATGACTGCATACTTTATGAATGCAACAATACCTGTGCTTACTGATGTGCACCTGGAAGAGCCTTATCTGACAGATACTGTCTTGTAATGTTTATCTTATGTGCAGCCAGGATTAGTACAGTGGAGAATCCTTTAGAGTCGGACTAATTTCCCCCAACTTTCTACCTATGCTAAGTAAGGAATACAGTAGAGACATTATTACGTACAGAAGCATTCTTAGCACCTGATCTAAATGTTCATGTTTTCAGTCAAGTATTTTACTCAGCTATCTAAAAACCTAGAAATATCCAGCAAAAGCAACAAGGTTGGACACAAATGCATCTCAACTTGATCTTTACAGCCAAAGGTTTTGGTTTCCCAGGATCCTTTGACATTAACAAAAGATTCACAGAGTGTACACAGCTCTACTAAAAGCAGCTTTAGAAAATGTTTTTCAATACTTAGGTGGAGCACCTATATTGCTACAAAGAACCACTGTGTAAGCAGTGCTTAAAGAGCAGTTGTAAAAATCAAGTTATGAATTCACTTCTGAGATTTCAGATATAAGCATTAAACATTATTTTCTGCTGATGAAACTAGCACTCAATCCAGTCATGTGAAAGCTAGCAACAATAATGAACAAAAGGATGATTATATCACATTAAATCATTCCCAGCTTGGTAGAAAAATTTTAAATCAGCATTCATTGCTTAGTTAAGGCTCAACATAAAACTCTTAATTACTACTATGGGATAAATCAGGTTGCTCATTCTGGCAGCATAGTTTAGAGCCAGGAATTTTTTATGCCTTTATATATAGTAGTTGACTACTGCTAATCTGATCAATAAACTATCAAGCTGGGCTTGAACATCTATTAGCTTTAAATTACCCTTTTAAAAAGCAGAAACAAATATATCTAGCAAGTAATCAACATTAAAATACAACTCTTGTAGATAGGCTTTACAGCTATGTATACTATAAACTCCCAAGCATTACAGCCTGGGAATTCATTTTAGCAACTATCCAAACCTCCACTAGCCCTGGAACAGAAGCATTTTCTCAAACATCTTTCCCTCTATGCTTTAGTCTCCTGTGATCCCACTGCTTTTACAGTCTGAATCCAAGGGATCACACTAAGATATATCCCTGAGATCCTCAGATGCACAATTTTTTTACCCATTAACACTAACACATGAAGCCACTAGGACATGAGGCATCCATCCTGGGGTAATGCTATCAAAAATGTACTTGGTGTTAATCAGATTCAACAAATAACAAGAGCTGATAGCTAGCAGTTGCAGGATTGTTTGGTAGGACTGAAAAGCATTCCACAGATTTTTTCAGTCATCGTATCAAGCAGTCTTCCATGTTTTTGTTTTTTGTATGTTTTTCATTCCATGTAGTTTTCAGGTGTTTCTATCTGTAAGTGGCCAGAAGATACATCCCTCAGTACCTAAATGACCAGGCTGTAAATATAAACATGATTTAACTATGAAGACACTAAAAAGCTGTGGCTGGTTGACATTGCACACACATGCCAAGAGAGGTGCAAAAATCAGCAGCAAAAATGCAGCAATTCATCTTCCCTTAATAGAAGATAATCAAACTAGGAGAAATGTGTTCTAGGTTGCCTGGAAATCCAGTCTTTTCTGAGGAGGCTCATGGTCAAGCAGATTACAATAGTCTACTGGAAAATAAAAAGACTGCAGAATCTCACACACCTGTATTTTTTCTGGCTTATGCACACCAAATTGTACATCATAACCCCATTAGGCTCAGAAGAAAAAAAGCAAAAGTACTTCCCAAGCAAAGAAGTCTGTGTCCTGTATCCCCAAATGCAGAAAAAAGACTTAAGATTTCCTGAGCTGTATTGCTTGCTAGTGATCACTGCCTTTCGCATGTCTCTAAGACTTACTGTTGACAATTCTTGTTCAAAAAACGTACAAGGTATTGCAGTGAAATCTGCTTGTCTAGTTACACTGCTAAGTTTATCTTACTCCAAAGACGAAGGTAAAGATGCTGTTTTCCATAATGCTGCCAAGTGAAGAAGTAAAGCTGCAACATTCAGCTAAGAGGAAACAAAAGAAAAATTCTTCCATTAAGCGTTACCAGCCAAGTTTCACCTCACATTCAAGTCCAGGAATAGCAATGACCTTTGAGTGTAGTGAGGAGGAGAAACTGCTAGCCAGCTTACTTGTAATAAGCACCTATCAATACACGTAACCACGATATGGTTAACCAAAAAGGTTATTACAGGGCAGGTAGCATCATGGGACTTGGTTGCTATAAATGCTAAGCCTGCAGACAAACAACTGAAAATTTCTAAACTTGCCAAAGTTTTGGCCTCTTTAGCGTTCGCAAGTCAAAACCACTTGTGAAACAGTTAGTAGCCATGTATTCCAGAAGACCAAAATGGCAACAGCTCAGAGTAATACAAATTATAACCACAAGATATTCCTCTTGATATCCTTTTTTCCAATTAAGCACTAGATAGGTAGAAAATGGTTTAAGTTGATATAAAATATCATTGGTTTCTATCTTTCTTAATTGAAGGACATTATAGTTTACCAAAATAATGGTATTAAAAACCAATTTACATAAAAAAGCAAGGGTAAAGTTTAAATTACCTAGACGGAACAACCCCCCACAGCTGGATTCTTTACACTTCAAAACAAAGTCATCCCCAACTTGAAGGAAAAACTTAGAGTTGAAAATGTACCATTCCAATTCCACAATAATTATTTGTCATTAGATGTCTTTAAGTTCTCTATTCCCAGCCTAATCCCATCTATTCCTGTCTTCCCCACTGCACACCCCATTTTTTCCCCTCTCATTACTCCCACTACTCCAGTAACTATGTCCAACTTGATGTTTGCGTCACCTGATGGAGATAGCCAAGTCTGCCTTTCTTTACAGCAAAGCTGGCAGGTAAAAGGAGCAACGTCCAAGAGGAAAGGAATCAACCCCTCACTCCCAAACGACCATGGAGCACGTGTGGCTCAGCTGCAAAGAACACCACATTGCTCAGGTGTACTGTTCAGACAGGTGCATGGAAGACAAAGGATTCAGCTCCCAAACTCTACAAAAGTGAGTGTACACAAATCATTTCAGAAGATTTAAACTGGTCAGATTGTAGAAAATGTCATTAAGGCATTAAAAGGTACCTCTCAGGTACAAAACAGTGTCAAATGCTGTTACATGCACAGCGTATTTTCACAGGCATCAGAAACATTAAGAGGATAAAACATCCAAGCCTACTCTGAGGAAAAAGACAGGACCCACTCTGATGGAGGTTAATATAATCTAATTTAGCACATCCAATATGGAAACTCAGCCTACATGCTTGGGTCTGCTAAAGTTACAACCACCTGAAAGAGTCAGAAAGATGTTTTAATCCTAATACAGCCAAAAGGGTCAGTAAAGCCCTATGATTTGTTTAAAACCAGCCATAAACAGATGCTCAGGGAAGAATACAAACACTAAGTGTTTTATTATTCCCTATCACTTCCAACCTCCAATTGTTTTCAGCTCAGGAGCTTCCTTAAAAGCACTAGGGAACAACTTTCAATACTGCAACACAGGAACACTATTGAGAAGCAAAGAAAATCATCTCTTACAAACACTGGATCATATTTGCAGAATTAACTGTATAAATTTTTAGGCAAAAGCACACATCTCGGAGAGCATATGTCAGCCTGCTACTGTAGTTAAGAGATTTCTTTTATCTAACACCTTTTTTTTCTATTTTAAGAATCACTGCCTCATTTCAGTAGTTCTGAAACATTTTCTCAGTTCCCCTATAGGCAAATGGGGTATCCTCGTCGTAGAATGCCATTGCCTTTTTTTTGGACTCCAGAAGGTTGGAAAATGCAGCTTTAAACCTTGCCATAGCAATGTTACACAGGCAGCATTTAGTAAGGAACATTTGCCTTCCTGAAAAGATTCTGAGTACAGTGATTGCTTATACTCCTCATTTGTTACTGCAATAATTTTCAAAATTACTTTATTTTTTTAAACATGGAGAAATAACATGCAAAAAGTTATAGTGAAGTAGTAAAAAAACCTTAGGATCAGACTTTACAGCAATTTAAGAGCTAATTAAAGTCAAGACTGCAACACCTTTACTTTCCCCCTAACACTGGGATGAGTTCAGGAAGCTGATCTGGCTGAGAAGTAGATTCCCCTTTAAAGCTCAGTGTCCAGCCTGCACACACAGCACCCATCAGGACACAGCCATCCAAGGGGCAGCACTGCACAAACTGGGGCAGAAAGGCACCTCTGCAACCTCCCAATTTCAGATGAGCCTATACCAGTTCAAAAGCTTCTAGCAAAGTACTTTAAAGAAAATAGACTGAAAAACAGTCCTCAGCTATGACAGAGGTTAAAAAGATGATTTAGCCTCACTGAGCAGGAGCTAGCACAACAGAAGAGGAATGGCTAACTAGCAGTACATTAATCCTAATGCTCATTAATTTGAGCACAAATCTTGAATGCATCCCAGAAAACTGGGTTCTGTCTACACAGTATATTAAAGTCTGAAATATCCTCCCAATATTATTTAAAGATCACTTTTCAAAGCAGCAACACAGCACTTGGACATCAGTCAGTGCAACTTCACTGCCATTCTGAAGATGAATGATAAAGAGATATGGATATAATTTTATAATACTTCAAAATTAGATCTGGAAATTATTTTTCCTTTGAGACCTTCTGACTTAAAGGCTATATGGCAATAAGAGAAACATCAGCCTTTTTCAGAAGAGGTTTTGCCTTTGACTTGCAATTAAAACTATATTATTTTATAAATTTTATTTCACATTAAATTCAAATATTTGGCTAACATGTTATAGCAACACAGAATTCGAGTACCTTCCTCTGGCCATTTAAAATCCTTCATTTTGTTCTTTGGCTAAAGTGTTCATATCAGGAATAGAACAGCACTATACTACTATGGCATGCCAATCAGAACACATTTCCTCACATAAAGAAACACTCAAGTCACCTGTAGCATTAGATCTCCCCCTAAGCCTTAGCATGCTTTGGAGAATCAGATGTGACAGGTCTCACAGTGTGACAAAAGGTGCAGATCTTGCACCCAGACATATGGCAAAAGGCGATTCCTGGCTGGAAAAAAAACCAGACCTGCAAACAAACAAGAAAGTTCCCACAAGTGCCTATAAAAAGTTTAACTTCTCATTCTGGGCCGGTTCCCCAATCCACTTTACAGAACAACCTTCTTCCCTCATGCTGCTCATGCAGACCAAGGAGAAACCACAATGTAGCAGGGAAAGAGCTAAATTCATACTGCTGCCCATTTCTTTTTAACTTGAAACCACGGCCTAATCTCGAGCAGAACTGGGCTTTACTGGTTACTCAGCAACATAATCTGTTTGACTAAGGGATCAGCTTCCAAGCACTTGTCAGAAACAAGAGCTCCACCTCTTTGAGAGCTGTTCGGCTGCAGGTAAAGGTTTGACAAGGTTATTTCTTGACAAGTACCAGTTACCTTTTAGCCTTTTCTGTCTTTGAGATACATCTTTGAAGACAAAAATTTGTTTTAAAGTATTTACATTTGTAGCACTGGTTTCACCGAGGTGCTTAAGCACTAAGTCAAAATGCCACCGAATTAAAGTAAGCTTTTCAAGACTTCTACAAACAAGACTGGAAAAAATACACATCAACCTATGGTCTGTGAACTCACATGTACAACAGATGCTTAAGAAAACATGTCTACAAACCCTAGCTAGAGATAAGAATGCATATATGTGTATGTATATAGGCATATATGTATCTCTAGCTATGACATTAATATATTTCTGAAGAAGTCTGCCACTCTGCTCTTTCACAGCAACTTGGAAGTTTTGAGCACCACTGAGTTAACTGAAGCAATTCAAATAGAAACTTTGCCACCAGGTTAAATCCTCTAAGTAAAATTAGGATGGTGCATGTAAGCTAAAAGGATATTTTTTTCCAAGCATCTAAACATAAATATAACTAGTTCAAAAAGACAGCATCTTCTAAACAGGGCAAAAAGTGTTTTGTTACAGGACATCTTAGCCTGATGTTAGACAAGTACAGCCATGTCTCCTTTTCCCCTCAGCCCACTTTGAGCAACTATCCACCCCATTAAACATATCCATATGGCATAGACAAGTAATACCATAGGCATGGGAAAAAAATAATTGAGGTTTCAAAAGATAAAACACCTCATGGTTGACTGATTTCAGTATCTGAAGACTTATGAATGAAGACCGAGGCTTTCTGCCATGGTGGACAGTTGAATTCCCACAGCCTCACTAAACCTGCAGGCTTCCACTGCTGGCAAGTACTTAAAATTTGCCAAAAAAGATTCCTACATGAAAACAAGGTGCATATGCAATGCCTGCAGAAAGATGCTTTTCTGTGGATAATGAACACCAGTGTCTTGTATCCCAAGTTGGTTACCCGACATAAATCCTATCACAGCAACCTAACATTCAATTTTTTTTAACATCAACACAAGCTTTAACCCTGTATGAGCCTGCAGGGATACACTATAAGCAGACACTGCCTCTGTAGACACAAAGAGCCATTTTGGAAGCTGTTTATAGGTCTTGATTTTTCAAGCTATACCCCTTCCTACAGCATGCAGATCATAGATTCTTAGAATGGTTTTGGGTGGAAGGGACCTTTAAAGATTATCAGTTCTAGCCCCCCTGGCACAGGCAGGAACACCTTCCACTAGACCAGATTGCTCATCCAACCTGGCTGATAATGTCCAAATGTCAAGAGAACGCTGAGGAAAAGCTAAGGCAGCAATTATCCTGTTACGTTAATTACTCTTCCTGTCCATTAGCAGGGCAGGGACATGAGACAGAAAAAGTAAAAGCCACAGTGTGCTTGAAGCGCATAGTGAAATGTGTACTCTCTGGCATTTAAAATATGCCTATATTCTATCAGATAATCATAATGCAAGGCAGGTAACCCATACCACTATGAAGACCATGCCAGCCTAAATATGGTGCCATGGTCATACCCCAACTTATTTGGAAGCACACATTATTTGTGTGTTTATACCTGAGAGCTCTACACTGAAGGATAAAGAAACCAGATGAAAAATTCCACGTCAAGTATGGAATATCTTTCATGACAGTGGAAGTTTATTTACAATAATTCCTAGAACACCCCATTTTGCCAGGGTAGCCAGGTGATACTTCTGGGCCCCGGTTTTATGGATCAGGTTACATTACAACAGGTCTTCCTGGTTTTCAGACCATTTAGACAAATGCACATAAGAATAACATTTTACTTTTTCCTTTATCCTTTAATAAATCCATTGCTAATAGGAAGCAACAGCTGTACAAAACCGAGGAACACTATTTTTTAAAATGATGAAACTGTGACCACCCTAACAAGATATAAGAAACCCATGCTTAACCTATCTTGACATTCTACAAGACAATAAATAAAATTATTAAATCAGACCAAAAAGGAGCTATAATGCTAGGAGCCTATAATTTTTAACTCAAGAATAAGAGGTAATAGTTGTCATGCAAGTGTATGCCCTGCTACAGGGGTGGGGGGTGGGAATCCACATTTCCTGTGTGTAACAATGCATTTTTCCTCACTACTGTCTCAATATTAAAAGAAAACCCTTCCCATCTGTTTTCCTCTCATGTACAAGGCTGAACAACAAAGGCAAAATTAAAAATTGAAAAGCTTGAAGACTTTTTTTGCATATGAAACTATTTTAGGTCTGCCACTAGCAACTGCTGGCTGAACACTAAAGTAGGGCTTTCAGTACCATATTTGATTACATAAAGCGGTGTTACAGATGCCAAAGTAATTAGAATGCACTCAAAGTTTATATTCAAGATACTTAAAAATAACTGCTCATTTATTTGTATAAGATGTAGTTGATGGAAAAAAAATTAAATTAGGTTTTAAAATTATTTCAGTTACTCAAATTGCTACAAAATTATGTTTATTACTATTTGCTCTTGCTGCTTTAAAGGCATGCCTTGTTCTCTGCATTGAAAAGTAAGAATTTCCTTGCCTACCCTCTGCCCAGATCCTAAGACAGGAGGATTTTTACGTAAAACTACTGTTTGCAGAATACTGAATGCATAAAAAATTCCAACCTGTGGAAGCATTCGGTCTTCACAGCACCAGGAGGGCTCTCCTGCAGGCTTGTTCTAAAGCTGCCATCCACTCCTAGTTGCTCAAGAGAAACTTACATTTCCTCATACTCAAATCTGCCAGCCCATCCCTGCCTGCTGAATACCATCAGCTTTTTGCACACACCTAACAGCTTCTTGTTTGTCCAAAGCAAAAAGGCTGCATCCCCCCACAGCCTTGTTTCATTTTTTCACAGGATTTCTCCTGCTTCATTTCCAGGATGTGTTTTTTCTTTCAAAGGGCAGACAGTCCCTGCGATTACTGGTTTATTTCCTTAAGGAACAAAAGGAACCAGCACTTAAGCTCATATCCAGCCATCGTGCTCTCTCTTCAGCCCAAATGACAGCACTGAGGCCAAAACAGGCAACACTTTAACAACTGTAGTCTCAGAGACCAACTCCTTTAACACTCAAAAAACCCCAAAGCTACTGGGCACATTACTTGGCTGTTTGGGCTTCCTCCTGGGTATTTGTCTTTTTAAATCACACACTATGACAGCATGAAGGAGACAAAACCTAAACCAAAATGGACTATATAGCACTAAATTGTTCTGTGCGGAGGCACTTGAAGATGAAGAAACACAGATTTTCACAGTGGTGAGCGGATCAGTCATCTCAGGTGCATGTTTTCAGCTGCAATACCAGCTCTCAAAGCAGAAGCTTTTGACAGGTTGCAGGACTGCAGGAAAGTCCAGTTTGCAGCCTGTAACACTCAAGAGAACTGACTCAACAATTTTAAGTCTGGTGGCAAGGACTGGCAAGTCTGGCAGTAAGTCTAATTGGACAGGGTGTTGTAGCTGGAAAGTAGGAGTTCGGCATCTGTATTTCAAACTGCATGCAGGAACCACCAGGCTGAATTTTGCCTCAGCAGTATTCCACAGCCCACCTATGTTTCAAATTAAGAAATAAGGAAGCAAACTGAAACCCAATGTAAATAGTTGTGTGATAATAATAAAATAAATAGATGTATAATAGAATGTAAGGGATGGGTTTGACCAGGCTTTTTCCATTGACATCTTACTTCACTGTCAATAAAACTCAGCTGTAACATCAGCATCAACGAGACTACAAAGGTAGCATAAGAAGTGCAGTATGGTTAGAGAATGGAACAGGAAGCCATAATGAGCAGATTTTACTAGATGAACAAGAGAGATATTAAATGTTTGGTGACTTGCCCAGTTTTTGTCGATGGGCAAAAAAAACTGTTACTGAAAATGCCTAAGTCTGTAAGTCGAGACATGGCGTCCAGAAGTCACGGTATCAACAGGGGACCTCACATAAAGCTGCAGAAGAATCACATTCAGGTAAGAACATCACTGTGGATTTCTGGCACAAGTTGAGAATTGATGGGGCGGCAGCAAGTTAGAGACTTAAATATCACCAGTAAACGCAAGAGGACTACACAACAGCTTTACAATCATGACAGAGATGGGTCCTATTGCAACGGTTTTTCTGGTATAGCTAGAGAAGTATTAGTAACCTTTTCCACAGCACAGCAAGATCCCATCTAAAGCAACCACAAGTGTCACCCACATTAAAAAACATGTTTGCGAAACTGAAGATGTAAGAGCTAGCATGATGACCAAAAGAGAAAATTGGTTTTAAGAGAAGATGATTTAAGACTTCAAGTTAATAAAAAATGCTAAGAAAGGAATAACTGCTGTCTACAGATATATCAGAAAGCTAAGAGCAAGAAAGGAGGGAAAAAAGCTAAAGCTCAGCTATAACAGGCTAGGGACTAGCCTTTTGGACAGTCAGAATGGAAGTAGAAAGAAAGGTTAATTCTATGATTTGTATCACAAGATTGCTGTAGATACGCCTTCCTCCAAATAGAACCTAATCAGATGAAAAGTAGAACAAGAGCTATTTAGTCTTGCAGACAGTGTCTTCAGGAAAAAAAAAAGTTGAGATTTGGATTTCTTGCTTTTAAGATTCCTAAAAAGAAATGTATTGCTAAAAACTGTTTTCAGTTGTCTGTTCTATTTTCTCTACTCCAATGTCAAGCAACTCTGCTTATCCTGTAAGTCAAAATAACTATGAAAACTATTCCATCCTGTAGTTCCCTTTCACCTCCACCTCCCAATAACTTCTACAGGAGTCTCCTGTTCCCTTCTTCTCCTACTCACGCAGGTACCACACTTGTGCTCCTTCCCTGCAGGATTTACCCTACACTTCAACACCCTGGAGATGTAGCTTGGCTGAAAATTGATGGTACAGTCTCTAGAGACTTAGAAAGGAAATGCTGAAGACCTTTACATGGAGTAGACCAACACAAACTACCAGGCCAACAGCGTTCAAGAAGACAGAAGCAAGCCTCAAACACCCAATTTGGGGGATGTGGCTGGTAAGTGAAGTTAATCACAAACAGCAGTCAGGCATCAGACTTCTAAGGAAGAGGTTCTGTACTGATACAGAGGAAGCTGGCACTTGGGGAACAGCTCCTAAGCAAGTTCAAGCTGTTGGCATTGCTTTCCTGGAAATAACTTGTCAGAAAGCAATTTTAACTATTTCCACACACATAATCTATGTCCTAACTCTGATCTGATGTTATCCCATTCACTTCAACCTCAAGTATGTCTACCTGCATAGACCCATGGTATGTCTACCATGCCAAGGCCCAGCCTCATGCCAGTAATACAGGTACGCAATCCAGAATACCACAAAGGACTCCAGTGCAATAATGGTCAGTACCCACTTCTCATACAGTCCAGCAAAGCTGCTACTATCATCCTTAGCCTCAAAGGATGTTATTGCACACAAACAATACTCTGAAGCAGTCAGTGATCTCATTTGGATGCAAAATTGAAAGAGAATGACAAGAAGCTGCATCAAGAAATAAAGAATGAATGGAAATCACTGACAAAGGTGACCCTAACCATGAATTTCCAACTACAACTGGTGCAAAAAGCTGCAACAGTGGCTCAGGTGTTTGAACTCCAAATAAGTCTGAGCCAGAGAAGCATGCAAAAATAAATATTAAAGTCACATAAATAGTGAAGTACATTGGAGTGTCAGAGACCAAAGAAAAGCTATAACCCATAAAAAGATCTTGCAAGATTCCTGCTGGGTGCCTTTCTCCCTTATAATACTAGGAAAAACTCATCAGCATGGTCCCAAGGCTATATTTATACTACGTAGGAAATAATTTTTTTGCTTAAACCCAAGTGTCTGTATTTCGAGATCAGGCCTCTTCCCACTGCATTATATTACCTAGTAGATGTTTAAGGAAGACATTCGCTGTATTAGCAGTTTGGGAAGGGCACCAGCATCTTCAAGCGTATTGATAAAGGCAGGAAAAACCCCCAAACCCTAACTTTTATAGTTATTTTATGGCTACTAAACAAGAAAATGAAAACAGAAATCGCAAAAGGGTATGCTTCCAGCCCGAAACCATCTATAAACGCATTGTGCAATGAAACCATCAGCCGAGTTCCCAGATAACGGGCAGTGCCATTGACCTTGGCTCGGAACACGGGACAACTCTGTTGCCACCTCCCGACTCTGCTGCAACATGAAATCCCGGGTGAGCGCTACCCGCTACAACCAAAGCCGCAGCAACAACTCTCCCGCTCCCGAGCTCCTTCACAAAATATTTCTAAGCCGCATTTTACTCTCTCCGTGGGAAAACCAGGTGTTCCAAGCACTGGCTTTTTTTTTATCTCACCCGAACAGGGCAGGAGGTTCGCCTTCAGGGTGACACACCAGCCCTGCCCTCCACGCGCCATTATACATTAACCGGTTTTCCGCGTGCTGCGGACACACAGAAGATAACCCTGAAGTTCCAGTCGGTGTCCCGGCCCATCCCTCCCCGCCCTGAGAGCGAAGTCTCCCCCTCCCTCCTCTCCCTGCCGAGGGGCGCCGGGGCCGCGCACAAAGGCGGCGCCGCGCACGTGGGCGCGCACCCCGCCGCCCCAAGATGGTGGGCGAGAGGCGCGCCCGCCCCGCCCCCGGCACGGTTCGGACCGGCAGAGCCCGGGGGCCGCCCGCCGCCGG